>WOFM01000539.1:0-77884 GCA_011428145.1 Ericerus pela | reverse complement strand
GATTAATCTTTCATTTTGATTTTTTGCTATAGTATCCAAAAAGTTAAAGGAACTATAACCTTTTTTTCATTAAAATGTTTATTATTTTACGAAGTATATTCTAATTCATGAGTTGTTAACTCAGTGAATTTTTTTTTCGTTTAATTTTTCAAAAAGTTCATCGAAAATATTTCGAGGTTAAATTAAATTACATTGGCGCCAAAATAGTTTAATGCCATTTTAATCATCTTCCGAAAAATAGTGGATCGTCTTTTTGCGGTAAGGTGAAACAAAAAGGATTTTTGCCGTGGGATTGTAGATTACTTCGGACCTGGATCGTCTGTTACAGAAAGGTGGATCGTCAAAAAAGTTCAAAAATCAGAGATTGCTGTTACGTCGAACTCAACTATTGTGATCTTCGAACGCCATCCTCCACTAAAAATCATCATCGAAATTTCGTCGATCAAGTGCTGCTGATTCAACTGATTTGTATGCTACCAAGACTGAAATTCCCTGAAGACGACCTGAGATTGATCCAAGTACTGACTCACGGGAAAACGCCTATTACTCACGAACTCAACTGGGAAATATTAAACGGAATTTCGCAGATTATGGGTAATGTAATTTTCGATACTTTCAAGTTATATATTTCATTTACTATTGTGGAAAACGATGGGATATATTCAGTGATTTTGTGGGAGATTGAGCGAAATTAGTAATATTAAAAAATTTTTTTCTCTTTGAGAATTTTTTTTCCTTCAATTTCCAAAACTCTTAATTTTAAGAACCCCCTTTAGTTCGGTAAAAATCAAGAGAAATTTCACAGGACGATTAAGCTTAAAAATAAGTTCGAATAAAGCAGGTTACGAATGATAAGGTTTTGGAAACAAATTGCTAATTGCACATCAAACTGCGAAGGAACAATAAAAATTAAAGAAAAAGATTATAAAAAATTATTAAATACTTTTGAATACGAAAAAAAAACAGACGTAAGAATTAAATTAATTGAATTTCCATTCTGGAAAACATTTTTGGGGGAAATAGTTTTAGAAACCTTCTCAGTAAATGTTAGTGGAATAATCCACTATAAAAGAGGTATCGAAGTCGCAAAATTCATAGAAATTTCAAAGAATATTTTCAGTATTCAAGCTTTGGACACGATAGAATCCTTCAGAATTTTTCTTGAAAATTTTGAGAGAAAATCCTCTTTAAAAATACGTAAAATTACGAAAATTAAAACATATAATATAATATTAACAAGCAAAATATTTTCATAATTGAACAAATTTCATGTTTTAACAATTTATTATCATAAAAGAAAAAATCCTTTGTCATGTAGGACAAGTTTACTTGTGAAATTTCATGTCACAAAATTCCTTTGTTCAAAATACTAATGCATAAACTTGAAAATTTATTACAATAAAATATTACAGATAGCATTCAAAAATAATTTTCAATAGTTCATTTGTTATAGACATTCACAAGGATTCAAATTTAAACAAGACTTCTTCAAGTTTAATTTTGAAATATATTCTCAGTCGGAATATTTTTTTTCTTCTCTCATATTTTAAAATACAAATATATACACGAATAATATTACAAAAATTAATAATTCAAATAAAAATAATTATTAATTAAAAAATAAAAATTTTTTTTCCCAAAAAATATAATAAAATTTTTTTTTAATTAATTTTTTTTGTAAATAAATTTTATTATTTCTTTTCAAAATTGAGTTGTCGGAACTAAGTACACTACCAAGTACTCCAGAAAGCATGAATACGGCAAGTGAGAGAACCACTACCCCATCTCCTCAAGGAGGATCAGGCTCTGGGAGTACACACCCTCAAGTACATTATGTTATGCCAGCTGATGAAACCATACGTCCAATACAAGGTCCAAGTGGGAAAATATTTGATGGTCAATATTACTTGGACTGGAAACGTATGATCATAGCTTTAATAAGGGGTTTGAGATATTGGGATGTTTTTGGACCACACCCTGAACTAAAAATTTATATCAAAAATATGGAAAATTTACAATACAGACCATCTTCAAACTCTGCTAAAGCATACTTTAAAAAACAGGAATGTGCAAAAGGATTTATCTTGGAACGCATGACATACAATGTATCAAAACAAATTAGAGAGTGCAAAACTGTAGATCAAATTTTTGAAAAATTAGATATAACTTATGGTTCTAAAACCAAAATAGTCGCAAATATGGCGAAATTAAAATGGACCGCTTTTCGCTTTACACCTAGTGGTAATATAAGAGGTTTTTTAAATAAATGGGATATCTTAGTACAAGAAGTTCGTGATGCAGGGAAGGAAGTATCTGAAGAAGAGGAATTTGAAAATCTTCAATTGGCACTAGGATACGAGCAAACCATTGCAGAAATGCAATTTGATAACCTCCCTGAAAATAGAAAAAATTTAGAAGTATTCTAACAAATATTAAAAGAAGACGGTGATCAAAAAATGAGGGATAAACAAATTTAATTACAATACCAATCGTCTAACAAAAAATTTGATAATAATGGGAATAAATTTAAAAATAATAATACAAATTATAATAATAATAAAGACAATAGATGGAATAGAAATAATAATTATAGACGAAATAATAACACAAATGGAAATAATAATAATAATTATAATAGAAATAATTATCCAAGAAATGAAAATAATCAAAATAATTATAATAAAAACCAAAATAGTAACAGAAATAATAATCAATCACCTAAAAAAAATAATAAAGAATCAAGATGTTTCATATGTAACCAAACAGGACATTAGAAAAATAAATGCCCTGATTATAAACCCGAAAATAAAGAACAAAATAAAGAAAAACCAAAAAATAAAGATAAAAAAGAAGAAGAAAGACCAATAAAATTATCATACATGGTTAAAAAATACAGCAACAATGAAGACTGGTTTTTAAAAAAATTAATTAAAGATAATACAAAAAATTAAAATTATATACAACTTAAAAAAAAATTGTTACTTGATGGGGGGGTGGAAGTCCATCTCACATCAAATATAGAAAAATTAATTAATGCAACCAAATTTAAAATTCCAGTAAAATTACAGTGTGCACTTAAAGACATGTATTTATATGCTACACATATGGGAAACATGAGAATATTAGTAGAAAATGAAAATAAAATTCAAACAGCAATTGAATTATTAGAAGTCCATTATGTACCAGATCTGTCATTAGATATTATGTCTGGAATTAAAGTGACAGAATCTGGAATATTACATATGGACCAGGGGAAAGAAAAAATACAAACATATTTCATAGAAACTGGAGACATTCTATTTACATCTTATAAAATTGGTGGTGTATTTCAAGTAAATTACGATTACATAAATATACTGAAAAAATGTATGCCCCTCACTCAAAATCAAGATGATGACAAATGGGATTCCTTTTCTGTCAAATTAGAAATAGAAGAAGAGGAAGAAGAACCCATTAATAATAATAATTTAGAAGAAAGTAATGAAAATAATAATACTACAACAGAAAATGATAATAATGAAGATAATAATAATAAAAATAAAAATAAAAATATTTGTTCCGTCGTATTTAGACAGACGAACATATTCGCTGACCTAAATACTCCGCAACAATTAACGGCGAATATTTCCTATAAATATTCACCGTTACCTCCATTAGTAACCCAATTAACAGGGCTAACAGTTATGCAGACGTTCTACTAATCGGCATAATTGTCAGCACTATTTAGGTATGTACCTAAGGTACCTTTTTGCAAAAGTAAACAATATTAGGGACAAAAAGAAGTCACTTGGTAAATTGATTCACACCAAAACTTCACTTGCCTTTCTGAAGAGCTTCAAGGTAGTTATGCTACACTGGGCTCTAAAGTCTGAAGGTGTTCCTAGACACCACCAAGTTAGCAGTCTGCCCTATGTAGAGGTGAGACGACGATAGATAGAATATTAATATACATATATGTGTTTTACGTACGATTATCCGGTAAGTGAGCCAAGTTACTTAAATATAAGAATTTATTGTGACGAGGTGTTTACCACAAAATATTGTGACGATAATTCAGTATTAAATATTGTTTGATGAAAACAAGTATTTATTTTGGTGTGTTTGTTCACAACTATCCGGGATAACAAACACAACAATATTTCAGATAATTCATTAGAAATAATACAAAATAACAAAAATAATCATAAAAAAATGATTTGGCATAGACGACTAGGCCATTTAAATGGAAAATACATGAGATATTTACATAAAGTCACTATAGGAATCCCAAAAACAATTAATTTTAAAGATGATGATTTCATAAATTGTGAAATTTGCAAAATAGCAAATAGCCAACGTCTAGGCCATAATAATGTTAGAAATAAACCACAAAGGAGACTAGAAATTATATCTTCCGATATTATGGGACCATTCAAACCCACAATAGCTAACCAGAAATATATATTAACATTCATTGACAATTATAGCAAATACACCTTCGTAATACCAATATCAAATAAAAGTCAAGTATTTACAGAATTTAAAAATATTTTTCTCTCAATGAAAAACAAATTCCCTGAAACACCAATAAGTCAAATAAGATGCGATAATGCGAAGGGAATATACGGATCAAAAATTAGTAAAATTTTGTGAAGAAAATGGAGTACAAATAGAAAATGTAGTCCCTTACTCACCAGAATTAAATGGAATTGCTGAACGCCAAAATCAAACTTTGATGAAAAGAGTAAGAAGTTTACTAATTGACGGTCATCTAGATATTAAGTATTGGGCAAATGCAATAGCTACAGCCGCATATTTAATAAATAGATCACCAACAAGAGTAAATTCAGAATACAAAACTCCATACAAAATTTTTTTTGGCAAAAAACCAAATCTGGATAATTTAAAAATTTTTGGATCATTAGTTTATAGACATATTCCACTCGAGGTCCAACAGCAGAATGCGACTAAATCAAAAAATAAAAATGAACAAAGAATATACCCAAAATTTGCACCAAGAGGGGAAAAGGGAATACTCATGGGATATACCACTACAGGATATTGCATTAGAGATCCCTTCTCAAATAAATTTAATATATCTTGTGATGCTAAATTTGACGAAAATAAAAATATATTAAACTTAAAAAATTGTGAACAAGAACTGGTACTCAAACCAGCAAATTTTGTAAAAAATTTAGTCAACATAAATACTTTTAACATTACAAAAACTATAGATAATAGGTGGATTGAAGACTGTATACCAACATGCTATAGGGATGTTAAAAACAACCCATTTAAAAAAGAATGGATGAAAGCTATTGAGGATGAATTTATTTCACTAGGGGAAATGGACGTCTGGGAAGAGATAGATTATGACAAATCCTTAGAAACAATAGATACAAGATGGGTTTTTGTAACAAAACCAAACGATGAAGGATACGACCAATCAAAATCAAGATTAGTTGCTAGGGGCTTCAAGGATAGAACCGAATATGAATTAGGACAAGTATTTGCCCCTGTTATTCCAATTTGGTTGGTAAGATGGTTCCTATCGATAGTCAATAAATATGATCTAGAAATGGTTCAATACGATGTAAAAACAGCGTATCTAAATTCCCCTGCAATAGTCCCTATATACTTAAAGCCCCTGGAAGGTTTATTAATGGAAAGTAATAAATTATTGAGACTTAAAAAATCTATTTATGGCCTAAAAACATCGTCTAAATCATGGTATAATTTAATAAATGAATATATTTTAAAAATGAATTTTGAAAGTTCCAAAACAGACAAATGTTTATACTTTAAAAAATCAAATGAAAAAATAATTTTTATGATCACATACGTTGATGACATATTAATAGCATAAAACACTCCCGAATAGATTAAAAATGTAAATGATTCCTTTAAAAAAAGATTTACCATGAAAATAATTAATAACCCAAGATTTTATTTAGGATTTGAAATCATAAGAGATAGGAAAGAAAATACAATAACGTTAATACAGTCAAGATATATAGAAAAAATATTAAAAAAATATAATCAAAACGAATCAAATTTCATAAACACACCCATAGAAACATCCCTAAAAATTGAAGAAGATGAAAACTGCACAGACGATACTGAATATCGTTCAATAATTGGAGCCCTGTTATATCTGGCTAGAATAACAAGACCCGATATTTTGTTTGCAGTAAATTTTTTCTCGAGATTCCAAACAAAATCAAACTCCAAATTAAAAAATCATGTGAGACGAATATTTAAATATGTGAACACGACAAAAGAATTTTTAATTAAATTCACATTGGATAGTAAAGGCATACACTCTTTCGTAGATGCATCTTATGCCCCATATGTAAAAGATCACGAAATAAAAATATCAAATTTAAATTTAGGAAAATCTATATCAGGATTTTTAATATATTTAAATGGGGATTTAATAACTTGGAACGTAAGAAGACAAACAATCGTAGCTACAAGCTCAACTGCTGCTGACATAATTGCAGTATTTGATGCTTAGAACGATATACAAGTTACATTCCTTTTACAAAAAGAAATATTTGAAGAAAATGACCCTGTAAGAATATTTGAAGACAATATATCAGCCCTCAGAATAATGTCAGGAGGAGCTCAAAAACGAGCAAGGGACTTAATGATAAAATGTTATGCCATTACACAATCGGTGGAGAATAAAGAAATTGAATTCAAAACTGTTGGTACGAATTCACAATTAGCTGACATGCTAACTAAAAGTCTTGACAAACAAAAATTCAGAAACTTAGTCAACAAAATATTAACAACATCAAATCTCTCACAATAAAATTTCTCAAATTCATAATAATTATATGGGAAAATCATTTATTTTAAAAGGGAAAGGAATAAAAATATTCGAAGTTAATAATATGTCAAGTCACAGATCGCTGAATATAATAATCTCGTTTTTTGTAGCATAGTACATGAAAATATAATGTTCGAGAAAAGAAAAGAAAAATCACATGTTCAAACAAAATTAATAATATATTATATTCTTTAGGCCAAAAAATACTTGTTGAAACAAAATTTATTTTCGTGTAGATATTCATTGTCATCTCTGCAAATTCAACTTTCAAATGAACAGAGATTTGAATACAAATCATCGACATGATTTCACACGTTTAGTTGATATTAGTTTATCACATTTTGGAACACCCTTATTCAACAAGTACTAAACAAAATTGAACAAAACTTTTCTCGAACAGCATGAAAGATCAAAAAAATATCCGAATCGAAATCCATTACCGCAATACAATATGTCGATAAATAATTTCGAAAATACATCAAAATATATGTTATAATCTAGTCATCATTAATAATTTATTTAATTTTATGTAATTTATGTAATTTATTTTGTTTGGGAAATGAACATAAATGTGTAATAGTATAGTAATTCAAAATTAATTTTCGTTCTCGCGATAAATCATGTTTGCTCGTTTCGTTGATTTGAAGGTAACGCTTCTGCTTTATTAACAGATTACTTACAAATTCGGCTGTGAGACTAACATCGGAGAAAGATAAAGCTTCGAAACCAGACAAAGGTCCAAAAGTATCGGAATTTTTGTAGGTAATAATTAATTTATACAAACGATTGTTTCAGTCTTTTCAGGTGTTTCCTTATCCCGAAGTTCACAGAGAATTTGACAGCTTTTTTGGATCCATTGGTTAAGTTTTTCATCGTTAGTATTACGTATAAATATCTGAGTAGAAAGTGAATTTCACGTTTTTATCAATTTAGTGTGAAAGTGTACCCGTAATCCAAAATTTCCTAGATTATAATCGTTTTAAAATATAAAATTCATGACTTATACACAAATGCTCATTCTATGGCGATGTAACTGGTTTTGTTATAATTTTTCTTAATAACAATAAATAATTAAACTAAACTAATTTTTCCTTCTTTTTTTTTATTGGAAGTAAATAATCTAGCTACAAATTAAGAACTTGAAGCTGTGAAACCAGCAATGTTGGAACAGCTGTGGGCAATGGCTTCACTTGCATTACAAGTGCCAACAGAACTCGGTGCCCTTGATTTGAATAACACACAGTATGCAAGACTCGTTATATGTACTTGTCAGATCAGATCTTGGCATTGCAATTACTCTTGGAGCACACCAGTCCATCGGATTCAAGATGATTGTTTGTAGTCAGACTCCAACACTTTTTTATTTTTGTCAACATGGCATACACAAGGATTAAGAGTTCCTCTTCGCTATCCCCATATTATTTTAATTGATTGTTGGTTGATACAGTTTTTCCCTACTGAAAATCTAACTGTAACACCTACATTCGTGTTTGTTTCACTGCTTTCTTTTTAAGTAGATTTTCTTTACAAAATCTGTTTATTACGCTTGGTGCTATATTTGCTCCCAAGGTGGGGTGGGTATGTTTTTTGTTTCACAATCTCAAGAAAGTTTTGGCACCATTAATTCAAATTCATATATATTCCATTTTCTTATTCCCTCGGTACATGTCCCAAGTTTTGTCCAGTAATCATGAAATTTTGTGGGAACATTTGTACTGAGGCAAGGACTAGACCTATTGATTTTTGTGTGGATCTGCCAGATGGTACTTCTCATACCTCCATTTTTATTTCTATTTTGGCTATAAAATGATTATTTTGCATTAGTAGTCGCAAAATTAAAAATAAATATTCAAATTTATCGTAGATGATTTTTTACTGCAGAAGCAACTCTGAAAATGTAAAAATTCATGAATATTTTAATGAAGTTTCAAAGGGTAAGGTGATGGAAATCAGAGGCTAACTGAGATACTAACTTTCCAGAGAGGGCAACAATAAAATATGAGGCAGCAAATTTTTAAACAATGAACATAAATTAATTTTTTAGGCTGAACTGCCTCTCCACTAGGGTTACAACATCCTGTCAGAAGTAATCAATATAATACTTGACTATTTTTTCTATATTTTGTTAATTGCAAAATGAATGGTCATTTTCTTGTTGCTAATAGATAGATAAGGCTTCGCTCTTCGATACAATACTTACAACTTAATGATTTTTTCTTGGCTGGTCATAAAATTGATTTCTTATTTCAGGTTGAACACCATATATATGAAAATTTCATTACCTAATGGTTGAACTCTTTCCATTAAAAACAAGGTAGAATAATTGGCTATGTTGCCGAAAGTGCTCCAAATTACTGTTGATGTGCATTTCAAATACTTAAAGTGTATTATTGGTGTGTATAAAATTCTATTGTTGGGATTTATTCATTTCACTTTTTGGCTTTACCTCCTATGCCAGACATCAAATGGATTAAGAAAATACAGTTGTGTTATATTTTTTCTGATGTATCTATTCTGTTTACCTATTACTTTTTTTCTACTAATTATAATAAAAATTAATCAAAACTCTTCATCACAGTCTGTAAAATGATGAAGGCATTTTATTTTTTGGAAATTATGACTTGTAAATGTTTTAAATGCAAAATTGTTGTTTTGGCAGTCAACAGAGAAATCATTTTCTCCCATGAATCAGTAAATATTTTTTGATGCACAAAAATCTGAGATATCTTGTTATAGCCTCGTGCAGCATTCTATGTTAGTCATTTATAAATAATTTGTTCATTTTTGTTTCAGAAAGTTGAATATTTGAAACAACCCGATGATCACTGTCCAACAGTAAAAAGAAGGTTGAGAATAACATGAACCCATTTTCCTTAGAAAGTGGTTATTTGTCCATTGTTCAAAGCAGTGGAATCTACCATCCTAAATTGTCAATTACGAGGTCATTTAGAAACTTATAAATTATTAAAATTTGGTTCATATCGTCTAATCTCAATTTTTTTTTTTTTTTCAGTTAAAATAATCTTTATTTTGGAATCATCATTCATTTAATTAAAATTTGATATAAGACATATTCTTCACATTCTGCTTGCTACGATTTTTGCTCATTTCCGCAACAGTATCGTGTTCCATTAGTGTGAGGATTATTGTGATAATGATGGTCACTCATACTTTTAATTTTCTTTGCACACAATTTTCCTTCTTTCCATCATATATTTTGAACCCAATGAAAACCACACGTATCTTACTATATTTTCTAAGAATTGCAACGCTCAAGTATTGTCTTATTAAACTTTTTGAATTTCCTTAAGATGTATATCTTTTCTTGCAATGTTTAATTCGAAACTTTTAACTTTGTCCAGTTAAACGATTTCCAATAATGAAATAGTGGCTAGTATTCTGCATTAAATTTAAAATTTTGAATTTAATTGCTTCTGCTTCTTTGTTTTGCATATCATTTATTATTATTATTATTATTATTATTATTATTATTATTATTATTATTATTATTTACTTATCTTATCAATTATCGATTAAAACAGTAGAAAAAATAAAATTAGTGCTCAGTTTTTTTCACCAAGTTAATTTTATTGTAACTAAATTAAATTTTGAAAATCATCTGTTATTTTGTGTGTGAAGTTGCCCATTCGTAATGATAATAATACACTTTTTTCATTTTCCTTTTTTTTCGCCTTCGTGTTGAAAGAAGTATAATTTTTTTTGTTTCTTTTGGCAATTTTGAATTATGTCGATGTCATAATTAAGAAAAATAATTAAAAATCATTTACTCAGTATGGTTTTATTTACGTTAAAACTGGTATTATTTTTAGTGATATCAGATGTGCATCTATTTTAATAATTTTACGAGTACCTATGGTATAAAAAATGATACCGTTTATTTCTAACAATTCCAAAAAGAAGTTAATAACTAATTGAGCTCTCAACAGTTTTCTTTGGTTCTAACCATGATATTTCAATATTTATGAGTGGAAAGTCCGTTCAAAAAATTTAATTATTTGGTTAGGAAAAAATGAAAAAAAGGAGACAGCAAATATTGAAATATCTTTCAACAGCCAAATTTAGAATCAAGTCAGATAGACACTCTCTAAAGCTACTGCATATACCAATTCAAGATGGATACAATCTATCAATTTTCTATGAAACTTGAGGTTACTTTAGTTGAGATAACAATACCTAAATTTTTATTTCAAAAAATGTCTTTAAATTTACTTGAAAAATTACGAATAGGTTCATTTGTTACATTTCTAAAGACATGTTCACAATTATGACTTATGACTGTGTAAGCTGGTTATGGGGATTGGTCATCCTTCGGACAACACAATTTCTGCTTATTGCTGCAATGTCAAAGAATATGAGTATAATTTGCTTTGTACTACTGAGTTGCAACAAAGTAGTTCAGAAAGTGAACCAAAAAATACTTCTTGGTAACAGCTCAATAAGGAGCATATTGATAATAAGTTGATGAAAAAAAGATCTCCAAACTTAATGGGCTGTTAACATCTACTTAATAATAAGCAATAAAATACCAGCCTACGTGGAAGAGATACTCTACATTTGGTGTACGTATGTACATGTAGTTGCATAGAATTTTCTAGTAAGAGTAATTTTATTTCAAAACATGAAAAGTTGATTGGCAATCTTTATTGGTGGTTAAAAACGTACATGTATGGTACCGATGAGTTCAAAATGTTTTGTAAATATGTGACATGTATTTCATAATAGAGAAGCTATAAAAGTTTGAAGTTTCAATAACTTTTTCAAGGAAAAAAAACATTAAATGTCATAGCCTAATAATAAGTTGTACTGAACAACATTTTTTTGTAGATTATAGAAAATAACTGGGGAATGAGCAAAAATTGATTTTTTGAGGGCATGTTTTTTTAGGCTAAAACTAGAGCTTTTCTCAATCAAACATGAAAAACGTATTTTTCAGGGCTCTTATTTGAAGAGAAAAAGAGAAAGTAACACTAAATAACTACTAACCCAAAAACTTAATTCCTAAATCAATTTAACCATTAAATAATCATTAGTACCATAATTTTCAATTAAATAAACAACAAGTAATAATAAAAGAATTCTATCATATCAATTGAAATGAAACTTGGTAAAGATGGTTTTTGTGTTAGAGGTAATGATTATACTAAATTTTGTGGCTAATGGACAATAATATTGCAGCCCTTATTGAGTTAACATCAAAAATTATCCTCTCCAACAGCCTTAAGGTGTGAACCATGAAGTCAATTGCTACCAAACGTGAAAAAATATTTAAATAATTATGAACAAATTTTTATTTTAAACTTCGTAACTAACATTTGCCGTGGACCTGCCAGATATACCATGCAGCCAATCCACACTAAAATTGATGTTTCTTCCTTAATGCTCAAATATCAAATTTAAATTTTGAAACATTGTATCAACATTGTGACGTATATCTATTGTGGGTGTGTGTATTAGTGTACACAACACCACACAAATACCAAATCTGGTCGGTTGCGTGTAATACGTAGATGTATGTGTGCGGGCCGAGCCCAGTAAATAATTAAGCTGCACAGACAAATTGTACAGCCATGAGCACAAAAAGGTAGTTCGTGGGTTTTACCCCACTGGCCCGCTAGGTGGTCGACGAGTGTGTAGTACACACTCGTTTGTCATCGACCACCCGTCGCCACATCTATAAATACAACAATTGATATAAAATCCCAAACACCGCTTATATCTTTACATTTATATCAATAAATTAACCCTCAGAACTGCTATAAAACATTTATTATAAAACCGATGAAAACTAAATTTGAAAGAGCATTGAAATAGAGCAAAACCTATGTTTACATATACACCACATTTTGGGTCTATTCTTTAAAAATTACGCAGTTTACAGCATTTAAACTCCCAAAAATGCTACTTATGTCAAATCTCTATGTCTCTATGTTCTCTACATATTATAAAATACTACGGACTCTATCACTCTAGAACCACAAGACAGATTTGCATGAGATTTTCCTAAAAAAATTTTGTTATTCTAAGGAAGGTTTATTACCATCAAGAAAGTATGAAGCTCCCCTGGGAGCAAAGTTACCAATTTTCACACCTGTGAAAACAGAATACGGACAAAACATTTCTTGAACAGAATGTAGAGGAGTAGAAAAGAGGTATAAAAAAAAACTTCTCCCCCTCTTTATTTATTGTTTGAGAACTAGCTGGTTGATGTGGTGTATATGATTCTCTCATCTCACTGTTCCTTTATGAAGAGAAACTTTTTTAGACCATTAGATGCGTGTGCAAAAAAATAATAAAATAATCCCGGGTGAAATGAAAATAAATGCAACAAAAATGACAACGTTGTGTTTCACACCACCATCATCCCACCCTTCCAATCTATTACATACGACACAAGATACAATATCATATGTTTATTTGGTGAGGGATGCGAGATACAAGGATATGTGTGTGTGTGTGTGTGTGTGTGTGTGTGTGTGATAGTGGAGGGCAGAAATGTGAGTAAATGTTGGCGCATTTTTTCTCTGATCACAATTAATTTAATTTTTCATTTCACCAATCTCTCTCACACATACAAATTGATGAGGTGGATGGGTGCTGAATGAATTCCTTTTATTATTAATTCTACATAATTATATTCGATTGTTAGACGAAATTCATTCATTTATTTGTATTTTCAGGTAAACTGAATATTGTGTATTGGTGAAAACTGAGATATATTCAGCTTACTTGAAAATACACCAGTGAATTTCTTCCAGCAGAGAAGTAGTAGAACTATAGAACTTATAAAATTATAGATTTTTTTTTTTTAGTTGTTTTTGGAGCCGTGTTGAGTATTTGGTGAAGGCTAAGGCCAACAAATTTTATTGTAATGGCGTGTGAGTGTGTGTCTATATATGAATAATTTAATAATTGGTGATACTGGGGCTCGTTTTTGTTTTCATATTATTTTCGCCTTTATTATTTATTGTTGAAGGTATGAACATTCCAGCTGTACAATTTTTTGGTAGATTATGCGTTTGAAGAAAAAAAAAAATGTTTTAAATGTTTCACAAATGAAAAAAAATAGTTTAATGGAAGTGAAAAGTGAAAACAAAAAAGAAGCAAAATGCCGGCCTTGGTTGAATGGTTTATTCCTTTTACACACTTTTACACTAATATGGGAAGAATGTCTGACTTAAATCAGTGCAAAGGTAGTTTATGTTAACTGTGCTGCAGAAATGGGTGTGGTGTACTGAACTACCATCGATTTAATTTCTATTAGTCTCTAAAAATTATTAAGACGAGTCTCACTTCCAGGCGGTGCATATTTTATCTAGTACCAAATTAATCTCAAACAATTTAGAAAAACATTTTTGGGTGTGAATTTTAGAATTTTACGTTGTTGAAATAACTTTTTTTTTAAAGTAAATATTTGCTTATTAATCCAGTCAGATCAATACAAAAATCTAAAAGAAAATTAGATCATATATGGGGAATGACCATTCCTGAGAAAGATGTAGTAGTAGTCTCTCCTGGGAAATGTTGGAAAGTTGTGGCTCAGAGTAATAATAGAGATGGAAATTTAAGCTATACAGTGAAAAAATAAACAAATTGCTGCGTCATTGCAGATTATCATTGTTTGAAGAAAAATAGGTGTTTGGAAAGGGAGTGTACAAAACTTTGTCTTCATTTATACAGTTGCAACTGTCCAGTAAGGAGTGACTTATGCAAACACATCCACCGAATTCATTCCTTAGAATTAAAAAATGACTCACTGAACAACTTGGAGAATTTGCCAAATAAAATGTCTCTTCCTACACTAAAAATTTTGAAATTCCATGATGTCATTGAACTGAACAACAATGGAAATTCCTCAAAAAACTTTCAACTCCACCTTTGCAGTCAACTCAAAAAGATATACAAGCTGAATTAAGGAAACTAGAAATACAATTAGAAGGGCCATTTTTTACCAAAGATGATTCATCTTATGCAGAAATTTTGAGAAACTTGCGTCATGCAAATGATCTGAATTCTACTACAAAATCAAAGAAAAGTCATTTACTGGAATTGAATTAAAAAAAAACTAAAACACCTTCTCACATGAACCCCATAAAACAAATAAGTTTTAACTCAATCTGTAAGGCAAAAAATAGTAAGAGAAGTTCATTCAGTTTGGAAACTCGTACAAATGTACTTTCAGAAAAATCATTCACAACCTCTCTTTTTTCGGATGAATATAATTATGAAGAAACTCTTTTTTCAGTTGGTCCTGACATATTAGATATAAAAATTAACAAAGCTTTTTTAAAATCTTTAGATCCTTATATTCCAAATTTTGAAGTAAAAAAATGTAAAGAAGCAGCTTTATAATTTATAAAAGATTGATTGATTCTCTGGCTCACATATTAACGTGGTGCAGTCAATTATTACCTACTTTTGGATTTTCAGATTACGGGTACATGATTAAAAACTTGCCTTTTCTAAAAAAAAAAAACTACCTAAATTTGGATGAAATTTTCATTCTTTGCAATCTGAGCAATGATCATTGATTATTAATTGTTATAACAAAAATAAATATTATTATACTGGACCCCAAACTTCCTCAATCAAGTCAGAATTTTGACTTGTGAACTATGCACGACAGTGGCAACAATTTTCACTGATAAACTTCAATCAATTTCTCCCAATTGAATCCCTAATACATACATCCAAAAAGAAAAAGATAATAGCTCTGTTTGATAGGACTACACCAACTTACACCAACCTACACCAGGAGGGTGATTCCACAAATGTAGAATCCCTAATACATACATCCAAAAAGAAAAAGATAATAGCTCTGTTTGATAGGACTACACCAACTTACACCAACCTACACCAGGAGGGCAATTCCACAAATGTAGGAATGTTATACAACCTTATGCTAAGTTTTACTTGAATCTTTGTGGAATATCCCCACCAGTGTAGGTGGGTGTAAGTTAGTGTAATCCTATCAAACAGAGCTAATATGAACTGTGGTGTTTTTATTTGTTGGTATGCCCATATGATAATAAATGGGGAACCTTTATCGGGTGACTTGGATACGGATAATTTCAGAAAATTTATTTGTGGCCCCATTATGACAACCAGTGAAATTAATGAAATTTAGGTTAGTGATTGATACACACATTAATATGTGGAGGTACCTATTGGGGTTTAAACCTGCAATAGAATGCGCTGCTAAGTCCCTCACTTGCATATACAAGTTTTGAATTATTAGGCTGTGTTTACAGTATGTCTAAATGGAGAACCTTCATTGGGGAAATTTCTTAAACTGCCACACCAGAAAACTTTAACAATTTTCATAAAAATTAGAATCATCTTTCTTTGAGTTAAGAACTACCCATGTACTAAATTTCAGCTCTATCCAATAATTACATGCATTCTAACCACTACTAATTGAATTTTTTAAGACTCATGGTCAAATCTATCGCCTGATCTTCATTAAAATCAATAATAAATATTACTACGCTCATAACTATTTATGTATCAAATTTCAGCTGTATCGAATATTTACATCCTAGCCACCAACAATGGAACTTTAGTTAGCTCCCACAGCTAAAACACTTGACCAATTTTCATTTAACTACTTAAGTACCAATTTTCATTTAACTACTTAAGTACCAATTTTCATTTAACTACTTAAGTACCAACTTTCATGATGTTTAGTACCAAATTTCAGCCCCATTGAATGATAATTAAGTTTTAAACCCATGGGTAGATGTAGAACTTTCATCACTCCCCATGGCTAAACGGCTAGACAAATTTTCACCAAACTCGATTCTAGTTTTCTGTGAGATTTAGATGTTAAATCTCCAGCAAACTACCAGAAAATATGTAGACCACCATTAAACTGCAAGGCGAACGAATGAGCAAACAATTGATGATTGAAAAAGTATTAAAACACAAAATAAATGAACACCATAATTAATTCAGAGTCACTTGACTCGAGACTATATTGACTCAACACAAAGGTTGAAGATGGAATAAAAATATCAAAATACCAAAATCACAGTTTACAGAATTTTCACAGACTGCACAAACACAAACAAAAAATGTGAGACATGATTGTCACATTCTCATATTTTTGTTAGATGAAGTCAGTTTTAATACCCTGTTTTCAATCAAACTGGATAAAAACACTGTGACATCTGGGAACATCACAATTACCAGGCGGGGCTAGATATACTAGGACCAAAACAAATAGTAGGACAGAAAGAAAACAAAAAGTTAGAAAAAATATAAAAAAAAGGCAAAATCAGTAAGAAGAATCCCTAAAAATAAACGAAGAATACATCCCACATGTAAGGAGGATAAATATATACGGTCATGGTTCAACCCCACAGACTCCCTAGTGTACGTAATACTTCACCCGATGAGAAATACCCTACAATAGGCCCGTCGCCCGATGCTCTCCGAAACCCCTACTCCACATTATATTGAGAAAATTGTAATATTTTACCTGTTGGCCGACAGGGAAATAAAAGTATTGTTGCCGCAAAACTTCGTTTATTACAATTTGACTCTGACATTACGAACGTGGCACATCTCCAGACAAATGATAACAACCAATTCCATATCCGGCAAACTAATTATGAACGGCGGAAACCAAACTCCAGTAGACGTTTTTCAGGATGACGACTGCACCTAATAGGATTATTCGCCAGCGAGGGTTCTGATTGCAATAATTAACAGCGAAAAAAGAAAGACGCATTCCCTCTCATTTTGCGAGAGGAGGAACGAGTAACTTAATTCATGGTCATTGACGGACTGATTCGTCTTCTAAAAATCAAGAATGAAGACGAATCGAGAAAGAAAAGGAACGGACTTTGGGGAATACCTAATTGGAATCAGGCTGTTATCATTCGTGTGTAGTTACATTATTATATTGTATTAAATAGGTAAGAACGTGGAACGGCAAAGATAGAAAAAAAGTAGACGCCGTTTTATCTGAAAGAGCGGACAGTAACAAATTTAAAGATATGGAAAAAGAGACGCCAAATTTACAATAAGTATATGAGTGAATGGGAAGGCAGAATGCAGGTTATGTATCGGGGAAAAAACGTGAGGAAAGAATATAATAGAGAGCTAAAAGAAGTACAGAAAATACGAATTCTATCTTTCCCCAGTTCGGATGCCTCAACACCTAACAATCTAAGAGAGGTTAGCAGAGGCATTTATTTACCAACAGATAGGAATAGGGAGTGTTCATTGGTGGGATAGAAGAAAAATTATTTATATGAAGACGGCATCGTGTAATAATTTAATAAACCTAACCAAAGCTAGAAAAAGTCTAAATTATCAGTTATATACCTATGCCAAAATGCTGTATGAATAGATAGTTGAATTTCACTGTATGTGTTACAAATATAAGAAATTTTTTCGTGGATTGATGTCCTCGCACTCAAATAGAATATGTTAAGAGTTGGCAATACAGAGATTAAGTGCACAAAAGAGACAAATATGGGATTACATTGAGACTCACCCTAAATAAATATGCTGGGAATTTGTTGTGATCAACCAATTGATTTACATATTGAACTGATTCGACATTTCTTATATATATATCAGGGAAATTGGAGAACCAAGAGATTGTTAGTATCGAGTACTGTACATTAAAGTAGAGTGGTTATGGTTTTGAAAAACAGGTTGTATAAATGTGATGCAAATTGTTGGAGTGTTTACTTTTTTTAAGTGCTTTGGTAGCATTATTTTATAGGATCCCCGGAAAGAACAGCATTATATGCTGCAGTGTCAGAGCTCTATTTCCTGGCCTAAGAATTAATTATTTAGGTTCAGGTAACCAAAGGAGGAACATGAACAGATGTGAGTGTCAACCACCCCGAAAATTTTTCTACAGTTCAAAGATTATAGATATAGTTATGATGGGATATAGGCCCTTGAACTAAACTGACAGATTTTCCTCAGAAGTAGTTTTTTGAATGACATTCAATTTGCCAAATATCACCTTCAAAACGTTCATTTTTGTTGTGAAAAAAAAGTTTTTTACTTTAGGAAATGTTTCTTTTCAAAAACCAGCGATAGGAGTTATAAGGGACTATTTTTCTATGAAAATTGCTCTTTTTTCAATAAAAATTTAGTGATGTATGTCAAATACATGTTTTGAGACGCCAAGTTTAAATTTACTGTTTTGATTAAATCACTTAGTATGCCCTTATGATCCCAAAAGAGGGTTAGAATAATATTTTACTTAAAAAATTGGTTAACATAACGTTGGAAATGTTTTTCAGTGTTGCGTTTAAATTTACAATCAACTTTTGAATTACACTACTAGATGGGCTTCCAGTTAGGATAAATTTTTTTGTGTTCTATCAAGTATTATATTATTATAGGTATGTTTATTGATTTAAGATCAAATTTCTCTTAAAAAATGTGGCCTGGGCACATTTTTTATGGAAGGGGGTGGGTTTGCACTGATAAACCACTTTTCTTCCATTATGGTTCTGGGGTTTGCTTACAACCTAGGAATCTTATCTAGTAATTTAAATTTTATTTATTGTTTTACCTTGGATATTTGCTTTCATTTTTGCACCCCTTTTCCAACTAAAGTACAACTCGAGCCATAATGCCATGGTGTTGCTACACTTTTGGCTACCTCCTAGACTTTTTGGTCGACCAAACAATTTCATTAGGTTAAAGGAAAAGGATTTTTTCACTGAAGCTAATAAATTGCAACCCCGAAAAATAGTGCGGAATTTTTCCAAAAGAGGATAGTTACCATTGTTTTGCTGAATAAAATAATTCAGTAGGTCAAAAAGGATTTTAAAATTTCTTGGCATACTTCAAATTTTTGGTTTCAATCTCAAATGAAAATCGTTCATCGCCTACTCTGGTGTTTGTATGGTGCTGTGTATTGTTCTAAGCACACACCCACATTAATTTTTTTTAAATTTCATTTTCACTTCATACCCAGAACTAAAACAATACTAAATCAACCTGAAGTATTTCAACAATTAGACATGATGAGAAATTCTATTTGATATCACAATTTACCACAAAATTAGGTAGATCCTGCACACTAACAAAATTTTGAATGTTCAAGAGCAATAGTTGTTTGAAGCAGTCAGATTTTTTTTATTTCAAATGACAAATGCATATGGTCAACTGAGAAACACAAACTCTTCACACCAATCTATATATTAAAAACAGCTCTTGGTAATGTAATTAATTAATATAACCAAAAATCAGCAGTATACCATTTCACTTTTAAACAATACAGCAAGTCTATTCTCTACAAATCTGCGGTATTACTTTTTTAAATCATATTATGTAAATGAAAAATTAAAAAAAAAAGAAAAGCAGAGATAAATAAATTTTTGTTTTAAGAAAATCACAATATAATAGAAAATGAAAACAAACAATTAATAAAACTTAACATTCAATAAATACATTGTTTGAACTTTTGGTCAACAAACTGATCGTGTTTTAAGAATAAATACCTGGCTGATCTTCAGAACTAAATGGTCTGGTCATTAATCTCATCTGTTTTTGGGCTCCTATCAAATGATATCATTTCAAAAATGTGACAAAATGTTCAGTAGTATGCATATTGTACGTGTGTCAGCAAAATTTGATTTTGAAGAGGAGAAAAAGCAACATTGAGTTAAATCGAAAATCATTCTTATTAATTCATAAAACATTGAAAGAAACTACAAGTCTATAATCCAGTATGAATAAATTTTTCTCAAAATTTGTAATGAATATATCTATTATTTCGAAGTACGAACCTGTAAAATTAACAAATGAAAATTTAGATTTATTTTTAAAGGAGTTGAAGATTGGTTCTGAATCTGATGATAGTGAAAGTGAAGCAAAGAGATGTTTTAATCATACCTTAATCCGCAAAACTTTCCTAGCTTTGAGAAGCAAACAAAACAAATAGATCTTATTTTTTGTAATAGTTTACTACCTTGTAGTTCCTATTCTATATTTAATAAGAAAATTGTAAACAAAATTAATTTAATTTTTCATTGACTCTTTTTAACTCATTATTTTCAATAATAAGTTATATAACTGGGGTGTATTAAACAGATTAAATTAATTATACTAGCAAAGTTGGCAGGAAGCAAAATACTTACTTTTCTCAGCAAATCATATTCATATTTTTTATATGAAACTGAGGAGAAAATTTACAGGATGTTGAAAAATGAATGTTTTATTATGTACAAAAGTAAATACTACACAGTGAAATTTTGAAGATAATGTTAGACAAATGTTCAGTTTTAAGAGAAATCATTGCACCAGTATACCAAAATCTATAAAATTGAAAGTTCTTCAAGTTATTCCAGTCATTTATGAATGCTACTATCTCAATTTGAACTCCATACCAATACCTCTAAGAAAGTACGTCACCTACAGATAAATTATCTGTAAAATAATTTTTTTCAATGATGATTTTGTCACTATTCTCCCACCCCAACCTTCAGATACATGTTGAATGTAATAAAAAAGTTCTAAAACAATTTATTACACCAAAAACAATTCCATCTACTGTGCATAAGTGCATAAGAGATTATGAAGTACTTGAATCTCTTCTTTAATTTTGTACTTTTTTAAGTGTATTGGTTCATTAGCTTAAGTCTATTTAGTTAGATATACTATGGTACTGCTAAATGTGTAGCCATCTGAACTTCATGCACTGGCTGCATGTGGGCATTGAGAAAAACCATGCTGATGTTGGCATCCAAGTACTAACTAAAAATAAATTTAAAAAAATGTATTGTTGTTATTGTAACAGCCAAAAGAGGTTGTTTAGTACTAGAAATTAACATCTTTTGGTGTGGTCACACACTTCCTTCGAAGTATTACAATATTCACTTGAATATTATAATACTCGAGAATTTATTTAATTTATAAACTTTATTATTCACAGCTATTGTGGACCTTAACTGCTTGAGAGACTTTAAGTGAAATTAAAACATACAATGAATTTTAACACTATATTATAATAATATATAAAAACACAATATTTAAGATACGTTTGATTAATAACAGTATAAAACTGAACTATTAGGCAGTTACAGTACTATGACTGATTAGGGATTTGTTAATTTGAGAATATTCGAGGACCAGTATATTCAGGGCACCGAATATCCCTTTAAAAACGTATCGTAGTTGCTGGCAGGAAGTAACAGTTCTTTCGCCAGTTAACTGTAGTGATCCCAATTTTTTATCAATTTTTGATTAATCGATTTCACAAGATAATCGATCAGTAATAAATTGAAATAAATCGATTGTTAATATCACAAGATTGATCGCATTATTTTTGGCTTTTTCTGATTGTTATTTCGTTTTTATGCTAAAACAAAATATTCCATAATGAATGATAAAATAATTGATAATAATTAATGAAATATTGAGAATTGAAATGTTCTTATTCACTTCTCATTTCAAATAGCAATCTTGATTTTTTATATTTATTTTATCATTAATGAAAAATTTAATCTAAACAGATCGATTTTTTTCTGTGGATTTTTTTCAATGTCATGATCAAATTCTTTAGAAATTGATTTTTCAAGATCGATTTCTCCAAAGGAAAAAATTGGGATCACTAGTTAACTGTAAATTTAAAGGGACAAAATTTACAGAATAAAAATACATTTTTTGTGTGAACGAATATGTACATTAATATTAAAATATGACGAACAAATCCGTTACAGTTATCATTATTATCATTATTATTATTATTATCATTATTATTATTATTATTATTATTATTATTATCATTATTATTATTATTATTATTATTATTATTATCATTATTATTATTATTATTATTATTATTATTTTAGGTGTTCAGGCGGTACTGGGATTCGAACCTGTACCGGCTGAACACCTAAAACCTCCCTCATTCACCGCCACAAAAGACAGCACCATACTCACTCACCCACGGTGCCGGGTGATAGTGTTCGAGAGAGTAGCTTATATGTTCCAATGTAGTGTGGTGGCTGCCACACCACTCCCCCCCTCAGTATAGCGGAGCGTAAATACGGTTACCTATACAGAGGTGCCTAGGTAGGGACATACACCGGAACGTGGCAATGCCCCCCCACCATCAATGCTCCGTGGCATACGCCCGCCAGTGCCGTCACGCACAGAAACGGTGGTGCAACGCACCAGTTACAGTCGGCTGTTTCACTAGTGTCCGAGAGATGGTGTGAATATTTCATCTCCCGGATCACGTCGAGGTCACCACTTTAGATGTTCAGGCGGTACGGGGATTCAAATCGTACCAGCTGAACACCTAAAACGTCCCTCGTTCACCGCCATAAAAGAAGCACCGTACTCACTCGGCCACGGTGCCGGGTGATGGTGTTCGAGAGAGTAGCTTATATGTGCCGACGTAGTGTGGCGGCAGCCACAATTATTATTATTATTATTATTATTATTATTATTATTATTATTATTATTATTATTATTATTATTATTATCATTAATAAATTATAAAATGAAAACAGTGAAAGCCCTGTGACAATACCTTCGTTGTAACCCCAGCCATTAATCATATGCCCATAACTGCAACGTAAAAAATAGTTCACATTTACATTAGGAGGATTTAGCAATTTTTGTCAGAACTCATTTTTAATTGAATAAATTCAGTTTAAAATATGACATTTCATACAAAAGGTAAACATATTCATGGAAATACTACCGATCTGCTTTGGCAGTTCCATGGTAGATCAACAGTACTTCCGTAAATATATCTACCTTTTGTATTAGATAAATACGTTATATTTTAAACTGCTTTTATTCAATTAAAATGAGTTCCAACATGTTAGCCAGAGCTAGATTTGATACCTTGAATATCTGAGATTATACCTATGATGACCCAACCAGTAAATAGAAGCCCTTCAGGTACTAAGTGTGAAGTGTAAAAACTGTCACAGACAACATGCATACCACACTTACAAAAATTAAACCAGTTTTTCAAGTTCCTGTAAAATTCTAGTACCACAGACCTTACGACAAGTCGAGCTGATTTACACCAAAGATACCGGATCCTGTACCTGCAACAAAAAGTTTTAACACAAATAAACCACAAAGTACCTGAAGTCCACCAAAAGGTACACGTGTAAGTTTTTGTATAGTGCACATATCTGAAATTTGAATTGTCCTGTCTTGAGCAGTCAGACATATATCCACCATAGATTGCCACTGAATACTGTTTCACTCTTGGTTCCACACCTGAAAAAGAGACCAAAAATTAATCATGGCTGAGAAATCTGCCTATGCTAACAAATTTGGAAAATTTTTTGGGAAAAATTACGATGTCCGGTGAAGACTGAAAATATTCTGGGTGAAAAGGAACTAAAATCTCTCCACCAAGACTCTGAAAAAGAGAAACTTTACATAGACATGCCTCAAGATAATGGCGAATTGAATAGTCCATCTAGTATGGTCGAAGAGATCTACAATATGATTAACACAATAGCATAGATTCAATCTGCTATCCCAAGTTGGGAGTACATCACAAGCTGAAAAAAATAAAATGTAGAAATATAGAAAACTGTTGCAATAATGAACAAACAGCGTGGTATGTCGAATAGAACTTACTTTCAAAATGTATAATAAAACAAGTATCTGATCAATAAATACGTTCATACGTCCTTTAGTAATCATCTTACCAGCAATTTTTGTTTACTGGGGGATAAACCCAGTAAATCATCTAGATCACTGAAAATCACGTTATTATATAATTTATTAGCTAAACCAAGGTAACACTTTCATTCACGACTGGAAACAAAGTAACAATGAATTAATAACAACCTGAATTAAGCATGAAATTCTCAAATAAAAAAGAAAGTTTATGTGGGCTTAGTTTAATTACTAATTGGGTGTTAAGTCAATTATTTGACATTCACTCAGAAACAATCAATATGCTCCACTGTCTCAGTAAGACTGATTCTGTGTCAAACTTCAGTATTACAGATAAAGGAAAGTAAAAGAAAAAACATTTTGGCAATGACAAAAATTACTAACTTGCTTCAAAAAAGATTTAAGAGATAATGAGATTTCAATTGGTGATGATATTCTCTGCCAGAAGCTCAGATTTGGTTAAACTAACATACAGTATTTTCACAACAATATTATCTGTCTTTTCATTGGAGACTGATGTATCAATAGTGAAACCTGTTACACGAGTAGTTATTAATAAATAAGACCATCTCAAGTACAATTAATGTTCAACAATCCATTGACAATTACCAAAACTAGTAGAGATTCTTCGTTGATTTTCAAAATTTGAGCTTATAAATCCAGATAGCATATTCTTAATAGATTATTGTTATTGCTTGATAAATGAATTCATCGATCAAGGTAACCAATGCAAGTCAGAATGACAGTGATTTATTTCTTACTATGTTAGTATGTTATGGTCAAAATTCAATTTAATCAAAATGTAAGTAAGAAATAGAATAATTATTTTGTCTTCTTGATAACACTTCACGACAACACAAACTACAGAGACAGAGTGATTCACAACTGTTCGTAAAAAATAGAAGGGATTGATTCGATATGACTCAAACAACGTAAAAATAGACATTACCGCAAATTACATTTAAAAAAGTAAAATTATTGAAGTAACAAACAAAAAAGTTTTCGTAAAGTATAATCAAAAAACTTCCCCAAGCATCTACTAAAATATGAAATCATTAGAAAAAAAATGTGCCCAATTCACTGATAACAGTGTCATTCTCACGGTAGTCCTCACGTCGTGTTTTTTGGTACTGTCGCGAAAAAACAACGTGCTCAATTTATGGTGAGACCTTTGACTATATACATACTGGACTGCAAATACTGATAAAAAGCTGTTTTCAAAACAAACAGGCGTATCCCTGTTCAAAATGTTAGTTCATTATCAAATTTATTAATACTTATTGTCTTTTCCTTTGACTAGGTCTCTTCTTACCACAATTATTGCTTTTAATTACGAATTAAATCAGTAATGTTGTAGTTTTATAAAACTCAGAAGTTCAAAAATTTCAGTTAAATCAATTTAAAATTTGATTTATTGATGCATAAAAATAATTTTTTTTGTTGCTGTATGACGAATGTTTTTATCTACTTGCGAAATATTCTTACAAATATGTCTAATTCTAATTTTTACATAGAAATTTGTAATTAATTCGGTTAAATGGGGATCAGGTAGCTCTATGTTTTTAAACAGCAAACCAGTAAACTAACATTTTGAACGGGGATACGGGTGTCTGACTCAACTTCACCAGTTGTTCATTAGACTCTGTGTTATTCTTATCAGTATTAGCAGTCCAGTATGTATATAGTCAAAGGGTGAGACTATCGTGAACGACGGTGTCGTACACAATTCAATAATTATAATGTGATACAATATCGTTATCTCAATGATGTCAGTAGAACTGACCTATCAAAACGTTACCAACTTACACAAACACAGACAACACGGACAAGTTTGTTACGAGAAATAACAAACAACGTCATTTGGTCAATGGCGATGAACGTGAAAACCACGTTCTTTTATATTTGTCTCACTACATGGTAACAGAGCAAATACAGTCCTCGAAAATCAATTTATTTTATTATTTAAGTGAAGTTGTGTATTTGTGTTCAAGAAGTGTTTGGTTGCTATAAAGTGGACATCACGGAACAAAACAGACGTAAGTAATCAAACACAATAAATACAGTGAACTTTTATTACAGAACATATTCATAGAACTTATATATAAACAAGTGAGATAAATGTAATAAGCTAGACCAAACTCCACGTGCGCAACATATAAATCGACGTTGTATATTAACAAAACATTCGTTTCACAGATCCAGCAATAGGGAAGAAGAAATAGAAAACCACAAAACCACCAAACCTACAGCACAAAAATACAAATCCAGATGCAGATGCCCACCCATCACCTCTACGTATTCCAGAACAGCCCAGGCAGAATCCATCACCACACACACGAAACTTAACAACAATGACATCAAACCAACAACAAACCGCAGTAAATCAAACAAACCCACCAGAATTAACATCAGAACCCAACAAACCCATACCAGTAACAAAATCAATTGGAATATCTTTACCAACTACCTCGATACACACACTAACAAAACTGATCTCCCAACTGACGTACTCATCAATAACATTTACAGATAACCAACAGGTATTGAGATACAGACCAACTACAACGGCATTACTAACAACATCTAATAGACCACAAGTAACACAAGGGATATTACCTATTCCCAACATTACACAAACCCAACCAATACATGAAACACAAAAACAAACCTACTATACTACAACAAACCCTCAATTTACACAACAAACATTTAAAAGTCCCCAACGTACTTATATCGAAGTATCAATGGCAAGAGCTGAGAACAAAATCCAACAAGCCAAAACATACAACGTAGCAGTATACCAACCTGCAGACATACGCATTTTTCTAAGCGTACTTCAATTTCAATTAACAGACCTGGACAACCTACCTACAGATGCCGACACCCAATTTTACAAAAAAATATGCGATATCAAAGAAGAGCTCACAATACAAATTACTAACTTAACAACGAATTCGAAGAACTACAAACCGCAAAAAAAAATACAACAACAAACCGCTCAACAATATTTACAGACCAAATAACCCCCTGAAATTTAATGCGAAACAAACGTCACTAACTCACCAAGCAAATGCCAAAGAACAATATCACAAACATCCAGCAAGGAAATGCAAAGTCCTCGATCAACTGGACACTACCAATCAGGATCAGAGGACAGATACAGACCCGCAACACCTCCAGGTAATAATCCAGATATTCCCATAATAACTCTTGAACAAACACCGATAAGAAAACGATCATCGAAATGGACTTACAAAGATGATCAAACACCACAAACACAAACTTTAGAAACAAAAAAATCGAAAACAAGAAACACAACAGATGAAACAACACCACTTGACTTAACACCCACGAGAAGAAACACTAACATAGATACGAACATAATACTGCAAAGACGCGCCATAATAACCAATATACACATACAAACTCCAAATAAACAACCTACAAACACTATTTTAAATCAACCGACAGGAATAATAATGGAACAAACAATTCAGAACAACAATAAACAAGAATATCCAAACAATATACAGAACTCAACATTACAAAAGAACACACTTCACATACCAAAAGTTTGGGAAATAGCCATTGGATCAAACACATTAACCCAATCATGTTTCCTTAAAACGCCAAAATACAAACTACTGAAATTTAACAGCAAATGTATATCATACCCAGATTTCATAACATCATTCATGAAATACATACACATACGAGAAGATATCATAATGCCACAAAAATGCAAAATATTAGAAGACGCTATGTCTGACAACATCAAACAAAGACTAACAACATTAGGCCATAACGAACAAGGCTACTTCAGAAGATTACAATATTTACATGATGAATTTGGTGACGAATATAGACTACAATCAGAACTGTGGCAAACCCTGAAGAACATACCTTTAGCACAAAACACAAAAGAAGGTTTACGCACTGCATACGATAAAACATGCATGCTGCTAGACACAATACATGATTTTGTACCAGAACTAACAGACGATCTCACTTTCCCAACATTACTAAGAATTTTTCCAAGAAATTCATACTCCAACAGGATAGACATATCTAAACCAAACTCAAAAGCAGTCTTAGAAGCAGTATACCAAGAAATCAAAACAAGAGACCTAACAGAAAAACCAGACATAACAAAAGAAGTATACAGAACACAAGAAACACAACAACAAAACAATACATACTACAGAGACAGAACATATAACAACCCTAACAGACGTCAGTACAATAAACCACAATACGACAAACCCAATAAGAATAATAAAAATACAACAGAAACTCCAGTACAGCTTAAAAGCAGCCCCAATTTTCATACAAATACTGACCAAGGTAAACCTTCGCCAGAACAATATATAGATAACGACATAGATGATTTCTCTGTTCCAGCATACCACTCAAAAACAGACCCGGATACCAGCATTCCAGAGCAACTCTACAGATTCCCGGCAGTACCAACAAAACAAAGATGTATGTTCTGCAAAGGCCCACATTGGAGCTACCTCTGCTGTCACAAAAATTACAACACACTAGGAAACAGACGTACATACTTCAGACAGTACAATTTATGCCCTAAATGCGGAATCTTAGCAACAGCAGACCACTGTAACCAACCACAACGGAGATGCAGGTGGTTCCAGTGTCAAAAAACCAGCGCACACCATTCAGCATTATGCCCCAGAATCATATACCCATTAACAAAATTCGAAGCAAACCGCTATCTAGAAAAAGTCATAGAACTACAAACCAAATTTCCACCATGTAAGCAAGAAGAAAGCAATATAAACACACACATAGAACAAGGTATTAATGATGATTTAATTTCCTTCCAGCACCTCCAGAACCACGAAAACAGACACCATCCTATTACAGAGACTAATACAACGATACCCGAACAAACCATATCAACATCAACGCAAATCGAAGAAACAGTTCTCCAACCTCCAATACCAAGTAAGTTAAACCTATTTACAATTCGATCCACAAATAACAAATTTCTCACATTCTGCACAAACATACGTAACCCACAAACGCTACAAACCTATCCAATAAATGCATTCTTCGATTCAGGAAGCACTAAAACATACATATTAGAAAGCATTGCTATACAAACACTTCAACTACCAATTATAGGCACACATTCTCTAAAATTAACAGGAATACAAAATCAAACAACACAAACATTCCATACAAACGTCGTCACCTTCGAAATAGAACATACCCCACAAAAATTCTCAAACATAATAGCCAGAACAATAGAAAACATATCAAACAAACTAGATACTCAAAACATAACAGAAATCAAACAAACATACCCAAAATACAAAAATTTACCTTTTGCACAAACATTGAAAACAATATCAAAAATACATATATTACTCGGGAACGAATATATGTGGCAATTCATTAAATCGATTACACACATATCACCATCAATACAATTAATTGAAACAAACTTCGGATGTCACATAACCGGAAATTAACAGATAATGAACAACCAACCCAAAATGAACATACATATTTCTCATTAGAACCAGACATAGAAAACCTATGGAAAGTAGAAACAATAGGGATAACAACACCAGACCTAACAATAGAACAAGAAGAACAAAAAGCAATAGAACTATTTTACAAAAACATAAAATTAGTAAATGGCAGATACCAAGTTCGATGGCCATGGAAAGTATATCCACCCCCACTACCAGACAACTACTCTTTAGCATTTAATAGACTTAATAGCAAAATACCACATATGCGCACTTCACCCGATTTTTTCAAAAAATACGAAGCATACTTTCAAGAACTATTCAAAAACGATATAATAGAAATAGTCGACAACAAACATTCAACAGAACCAGTCCACTACTTAGCACATCACGGATTAATAGACCCAACTAAACTTACTCACCCAATCAAAATAGTCTTTGACGGATCAGCGAAAACTAAAAAAGCAAACCACTCAATGAACGATTGCATACATAAAGGACTAAAACTTCTCGCAGACCTAGTCAAACTATTTATAACATTCAGATTAAACCCAATCGGCATAAGTGCAGACATCAGAAAAGCATTTCTACAACTAGAATTAAACTCATCAGACCGAGATGTCACAAGATTCTTATGACTCAAAGACCCAAATAAACCATTGGCAAACAACAATCTTATAATCATCAGATTCAAAAGAGTACCCTTTGGAGTCATAGCATCACCATTCCTACTAACAGCAACATTACTCTATCACTTTCAAACTACAAACCCACAATTCTACAACATATTAACAAACAAGTTTTACATAGACAATCTAATCACATCAGTACCAACACACGAACATGCAGTAAAATTATATAACGCATCAAACAAAACATTTAATGACATCTCTATGGAACTAGCACAATGGGCAACAAATGATGAAAATTTACAATCATTATTTACTGCAAAAAACGCAATTCAAAATCCCCCTGTTAAGATATTAGGAATTCAATGGGATTACATTAATGACATACTTTACTTACAACCCAAGATTAAAACACCAGACCAACATACCAAAAGAACTTTCGTCAGTAACTTCTCAGCAATATTTGATCCATTAGGTTGGTTTGCACCATTACTGGTTCCAGCAAAAGCTTTCGTACAAACCTTATGGAACCACAAACAAGAATGGGACACACCATTACCAACTTCTTTAATCCCAATAGCAGAAAACATTATAACAGACATAAGCAAATGTAACGACATATGTTTCCAAAGAAAATTTTTTCAAAAACCATTTGTATCAAAACAAGTAGAAATTCACGTATTTGTCTGCCTCTGCAATAGCATACTCCGCAGTAGCATATTTAAGATACAAAACAGACAATATACACACATTAAGATTCTTAATAGGCAAATGCAGACTAATCCCAGCGAAAACACATACAATACAGAAATTAGAATTAATAGCTGCATTACTAGGAGCAAGATTAATAAAATTTCTTAGAGAAACATTACACATACCACATGACAAACAATCTTTTCTATGGTCTGACAGCAAATGCGTACTCATATGGCTTACACAAAGAAAAATCCTACCCCCTTTACACAAAACAGAGTCAAAGAAATAATAACAATTCCAAACATCACATACCAATATGTACCAACTAAAAAAAACCCAGCGGATATAGGTTCAAGAGGAGCAAACATAACTTCCTTAACACAATCAAAATGGTTCACTGGACCAGAATGGCTAATTCAAGAAAGAACAGAATGGCCACAAACAAATCTACACACACTAAAAGACAAAAACTCAGAAATACAAACAGAAGAACAGCACGAACAAACCTTTTGCACCATAGCAGAATCCTTACACGACTACGCCCAACCATACATTATAGAAACAATACTAAACAATACATACAACGACCATACATACACACGTAAACACAGACAAACACAATCCAAAAAATACAAAATTCCATATTATGAACAAATAACACAAATAAACAGTGACAACACAAACTTTGACATAGACCATGAAGAAATAATCAACAACACACCTCAACCACAATATTCACACCCACAATTAAACAACGAAGAAATGATAGATCACCAAGAAATAATTACAAACTCCACTTCCTCAAATACCCACACACCCACAACCTATATATATGGAAACAATTTAACACCATTCAATTTAGATATTACTAAATTCTCCTCACTACAAAAACTAATTAAAAGCTTCCAAATTACGATAAAAGCACTGAAACAATTTAGACAAAAAATAACTCAAAAGAAACCTTACACAATACCATACCTTCACACAAACTACCAATTCTTTCAAATATTAACCATTTTTATTAAGGCAGAGCAAAAGAAATATTGCAAACTCATATTTTAACAATTACAACAAACAAACCCAACCCCATACGCAATATTGAAAAAATTCCATATAAAACTAGATAACAATGATATGCTTAGATTACATAATTACCTACCACTACACACATTACACACACGAACCTATTCCCCATACCTCTTACCCCCAAACTCACATTTAACTAAACTAATAATACTATACATACACGAAAAAGGTTACCATAGTGGAACCAGATACACAGTCGCAAAATTTAGAAAAAACTTTTTCACACCAACCATCAACCAACTAGTTATTTCCACAATCCGAAAAAATTGCTATAAATGCAAAATTCATTCGAACAAACCCTATAAGCAACCACCCTTTTCAACCATACCAGACTTCAGGCTCAACTAAAATGATCACTCGTTTACACATACTGGTGTCGATATATTCGGACCATTCTATACATACAACAAATAATAACAAAGAAACAATCACAACAGATCTTGCCATCAACAACACCATCAAAAAGATGGATTCTCATATTCATATGCCTCACTATACGTGCAGTATATTTAATACCCATTACATCTTTACAAACAGAAGAAAACTGGTACGCATTTCACTCATTTTTCGCAGACAGAGGAACACCAAAACTAATACTGTCAGATAACGCAGCACAATTCAGAGTCATCAACACAATTATAACAAACTTCTGGAACAACATAACAAAAAACAATAAAGTACAAAATTACCTCTACGAAAATCACATACAATGGAAATTTATACCAGCCAAAGCCCCATGGTATGGAGGCACTTACAAACGCCTAATAGGCATTATCAAACAATCTTACTATAAGACAGTAGGACACCACCTCATATACATACACACATTTCACATTACTATTAAACAATTACAAATAATGATAAACGAAAGACCCTTATGCCCAGAATCAGAAACATCAACATATTCATACCTTACACCAGCCGACTTTCTTCACACGAACTTCCAACATACAATACTACAATCAGACAAACCAGACATCAACCACACATCAACAGAAAAACATTTACAACATATATGGAAAATGGACCAAACATACCTAAAAAACCTATGGATACAATGGAAACAAAACTACCTCACATATCTTAAGGACAAACAACCACAACCGATACCAAACAATTATCACACAAATGACGATACCTCAAAAATTGGAGACTTAGTACACGTCATTGACGTTGCATCTACACCTAACAAACCACAACTCGCAGTAATTAAAGAATTACATAAATCATCAGACCAGATTATAAAATCAGCGTCCATTATGTTTCCAAACGGAACACTCACAACCAGACCCCTTAAATACCTCGCACCATTAGAATTAAATTCAACAGACGCCCTAAAACACAAACCTATAAGAATAGTGGCACAAAAAACATAACATCTACTAATTATCATAAATAATTCATAGTCCAAACCGTCTTTAGGAGAATCTACTTTGGGTAAACTTTAAACGAAACAAACCAAGTTTGCAACCAGAGGACCCACTGTGAAACCAATATAAAGATTGGAGAAGCAGGTGACATGAAACAAACCAACAAATATAAACACTAGCCAACCACCTTTTATCCTCACAGAAGGAAAAATGATGCAGTTGACGTGTTTATTAACAAACAATAGATATATGAAAATAATACATTTTATTCTTTTTACAGAATCGCAAATATACCCAAACGCAAGAGACAAACTAGAATAGAATAAAATCATGAGCACGAAACCGTCCTGATAAATGTTACCCTGTCTTTTGTCTACCCGCACAATTGATTACCCGGAGAAATATTACCCTAAAAAATGTTACCCTCTGTTTTGTATACCCGCACAATCGATTACCTGGAGAAATGTTGCCCTGATAAATGTTATCCTGTGTTTTGTTTACCCGCGATAAAGTGTGTCCGCCTTTGACTATTGTGAAGAAATAGGAATTATCAACTGGTCCAGCCAGACAAAAATGACGACGAAAGACTTTAATTGAACGATGACATCGAAAGAAGATCAAACACACATATTACGAACACATAAATAAAACAGAAATATTCACTTTCACGAACTTTTTATTTCCACATAAAAATGGTGGAGATGTTAATTCATCAACGTTTGATGAGCGACAAGAGGCACACAAAATATATTATCGCAGTTGGGTTTCAAACATAAAATCACAGATTACAAATAATACTAAAAACAGTGTTACCACAACAAATGATATGTGAGAATAATAAGCTAACGTATAATATAATTTGCTATCATTCTCACAACTATATAGCTTATGGACTGCTAGAACTGATAAAATCTTGAAGCCAAACACTGCAGGCGTTACTTTTTGAAAAAGGTACTTTGTGTGAAAACTGAATTTGTATCAGGTAGAATATCATGTATTTTATATTTAGACCTAATTATTTCGTTCCGTAATTCTTACTTTTTTTTTTTTATACAGAACGTCTTAATGCAAATGGGATTAAATGTTATTACTGTCGATGGAAAACTAATCAAAGAATTATGTACTTATATACAGGTAGAATAAGGAAAATATTAATAATTTCCTTATTTTTATCTTAATACTATACTATACAGTTAACTATATAATAGTTTATGAGGATGCACCAATTACACCTACAAAATCCAATATATTACAAGCTTCTTCAAAATCATTAAGAGATTGTAAATTGCCATTAGATGCTTGTAGACCATTAGATAGTGGATGTATACTCATCTCTTCTGTTAAGTCAAGTTTTGATGCACTTAAAGTATCAGTGGAATGAAGTTCTAGTAAAGTATTACATATTTATGTCATTAATTATTCTATAAACTTACAAATAATGCCATTTTATCATGTGTCAATGGCAAAGTAGAATAATAATAAAATTAATTATTTTCAAATATAATTTTAATTACTAAATTAACGAAATATAAAAATTAATTTTTTTCTAGCCAGAATTGGAAATTTGGAATCACTATCACTTATCACCAAAGGTCCTTTTTCGTAAAAAGAACGCCTTTTAACAGTGGCTTTAGCGGTCTTCCATTTAACCCCATGTATTTCTTATCAGTTCTAGCAGTCCATAAGCTATATAGTCAAAGGTGCCCGCAAAACAACCAGGCAAATTTACCCTGAATATTGTTTACCCTCAAGAAAGTATGGAGCCTCCCAACACCCCCCTGCGATTCAAAACAGACGAATGAACATGTAAGTTAAAAAAATAGTATCACACAATGTATGTATTAAGGTAAAAAATAATATAAATAAGCAATAGCAGTCAAAATTATTGAACACATATAATATATAAAAGTTTTATTAAAAAAAATTGCTAAAATATGGTAAAATATTGAATATGTCGTTGACTAGCGTTATGATGTTGTACAATTAAAATGTGAAGATATTTATAAATTGAATGTTTTATCTTATATATTGTGTAATTATTAACATAAGGTATGCATTTAACCTTTTGTTTTAGTGTCACATCTTATAAATATAATGTGTGATTTTAAATTATTATTCATACTAAAAGGTGGAAGAGATCAATTTTTCCTCATTGTCAGCTGTAGAAAGAAAGTATTATTATCCATATCCTTATAATTAATCGTGTGGGTTTAAATAAATATACTATTGTTGAAATCAATTGAGTTTATTAGGGGATGCTGATGCTAGTAAGAAAGGCAGAGCAACGATGGGGAACCTATTGTAAATTGTGTGATGTGAATTTGTGAATACGAAATATGGACCACTCGGTTTACAACAGGCGCTAAAAGACTGACGCCCATCCGCAGTCCAAAACCAAATATCAAAAATTTTGCAGGGTTATGTCTGTGAAGACTATTTGCCGAAAAATTGACTTGCTCGGAGGATTCTCGTAAAAATATTTTGAAAGGTTTTCCGATCAAGTGCTTTAGTTAATATATCAGCAACTTGATCGGGTGACCTAATATCATTGAAATTTATCAATTTTTGTTGGAAGGCCTCCAACAAAGCGTAGCATTTGATCGCGAGAGATCTGGATCGTTTCTAGCCTCCCCCAGATGCAATGTGGGACGCAGATATATTGTCCTCATAAATCTGCACTGGGTTGGTTACAGAGAAAATGCTTTCCATGAGTCTCCAGATCACATAGATATCATCAAGTGCATCGTTCAATGCAATTAGTTTGGCTGCAGTTGACAAGGTTGCAACCATGTGCTGCCAATGAACGGCCCAATTTAGCAAGTCTCTGTTTACAAAGATCATGAAGCCAGTTGTGGAGCACCCTTTCTCCAAGTTATTTATGTCTATGGGTGAATCGTCTACGTCGGGTGCATACGACGCATCGACAAATGCCTTTATATGAGTTTGGTCGGAGTGGAAGACTAGAGAGAAATCTTGTGTAGTTTTGAGGTACCTAATGATACGACGAACATAGTTTTTAATTTCATTGTTGGAGGAAGTCTGATAAGTAGTTGACTGCGAAGGCAATATCCGGGCGGGTATGTCTTGCCACATATAGCAAATTCCCAATCATAGCCCTAAATTTGGTATTGTCAATTCCATTGGTTGGTTTACTAAGTTTGAGCCCAGTCTCCATGGGTGTGGAAGACGGATTACATTTGGTCATTCCGAACTTCCGGAGAATCTTATCAATATATCTATGTTGTGTAAGTATTATTTGTTTTCGTGGTATATCACAATTTATTTCAAATCCGATGAAAAGTGTAGGATTATTTTCTATTTTAAGTGTAAAACGTTTGTTGAATGTGTTTATTAAGTCTTGTGTCCACTCGTTGTGGTTACTTGCCAACAACATGTCATCCACATAGACTATTAAGAGTGCCATTGCACCTGTGTTATCTTGTCTAATGTATAAACATCGGTCGATTTTTGACTGGGTAAAGCCAACTTGAACTATTGTTGGATTCAACAGAACGTACCAACTTTTTGACAAAGTTTTAAGTCCATATATGGATTTTATAAGTTTCAGGCATTTATTTTCGCCTAATTGGCATCCCTTTGGAGAAGATATGAATATTGGGTATGCTATTTTTGAGTTTAAAAAAGCTGTTTTTATATCGAATTGTGTAATATTTAAACCAAATTTATTGGTAATTGACAGTATCCATCTGATTAGCCAGTACTTGACTACTGGGGCATATGTTTCAGTCAAGGAATGGTGAGTGAGATCTTTAAAACCCCTCACAACCAATCTAGCTTTTGGTATGTGAACGCCCAGGTTGTTAGGTTTTGTGGTGAAACACCATTTTGTGTCTACCAACCTCTCATTCCTTTCCTTTGGGACAACTTCCCAAATGCCTATATCAGATAGTGAATTCAACTCATCTGTGATGGCTTGAAGCCATTCTTCCTTAAAAGGGTTGTTTTTGACATCCTCCCATTTCTGAGGAATATGGTCCTCAATGTAATTTTTATATCGCGATTTAAATAAATTTAAGATGACTAGAGTATCTATAATATTATCATTATGTTGTGTATTTTCTTTATTATTATCGTATATATTATTTAATTGTTTTATATTTCTTGTTTCATCAAACCTGACATCGCAAGTGACCCATTAATGGGTCCCTTATGCAGTACCCACTATTGGTATACCCTACAAAAATTCCTTTATCGGATCTTTAGGTTAATTTTGGATGTTCTGTATTGGCACTTTTTCTTTTATTTTTAGTGGCTTGTTGTTGACGGACCTCTATGGGGATGTGCTGTGAGCGAGAGACCCAAAAACTCTCATATTGGACAAGTCCGGCTTTGTGCTGTAAAACATCTCAAAAGGGGTTTTGTTGTCTTTGTTGGCCCTAGTTGGGCTCCTGTTTATGATATAAACAGCCATCACAACAGCCAATGACCAAAAACTGAAATCTAAATCAGAGTCAAACAGCATAGCCCTTGTCCTAGCCATAATTGTCTGATTCTGCCTTTCAGCCAACGCATTCAACTCTGGTGAATACGGGACAACTGGCTTGAGGTTTACGCCGTTGTTCTCACAGAATGATTTCATATTTGAGTGAAGATATTCCCTAGCATTGTCACATCTTAATGTGGCTATAGGGTGATCCGGTAATTCCGATTTTAGTTTTAAATATAATTTTTTAAATTCTTCGGAAACCATGGATTTTTTTTCGATAGTGGAAATAAAAGTGTATTTTGTGGCATAGTCCACGAAAATTAAAACATATTTTTCACCATATATGCTTGGTGAGAAGGGGCCCATTGTGTCTGATGAAACAAGCTCGAGTTTCCTCTCAGGTCGTGTGCGAGTTCCATTGTGCCCTAATCTTCTAGAGTTGGCTTTTACACATACCTCACAAAGACTGAACTCGTCATCACAAAAATTAATTCCATTCGGAATACCTCTTGAGACCTTTGTCAAGAACTTTAAGTTTTTCCCTGACAGGTGTCCTAATCTCCTTTGCCATATTAATTTTTTGTCTAGTTTTTTAGTTTCTGTTCTCTCGTTAGACTCCTGCGTGTCACTTGTTATGTTATTATAATTTATTATATTATTATTATTTATTATATTATTATTATTTATATTTGTTCCTATATTCTCATTCATTTCATTTCTATCATCATTCATTTCATTTTGTTGTGGATTATTATTATCGTTTATATCATTAGGGTTTATTATATCATTTTGTTCTTTATTGTTGTTAATTGTGTTATTTTGTGTTTTATTGTTAATGTTCTCTTCATTCTCCTCCTGACTTTCCTCTATTATTTCCTCTTCTATTTCATATTCCATCCCTTCATCTTGGGAATTTATGTTGGGCATACATGCTAATTTGTTTGAATCATTATTATAAGGACATATTTTATTTAATTCATTTTGGTCTTCTATAATATTAACGGCGGACTCTGGTACAATTTCGTACTTGACCATGTACACGCCACTTATTTTTGGGGCTGAAAAAATGACTTCGTCTGTACCTCGGACGTATATGTGCGCTGCAGAGAAATTTTGGTCTATGCCAAGTGCTCTATTTTCTGTGATTTTTATTCCTGACATTAAATCTACATTTAAAGATGGTACTTAGTGTACGTTTTTGAGTCTTATGACTGTTTGGTTTCTCTCTGAGTTTTCCACTCTGATGAACATGGTACCTATGTGTGTCGCAATTAGTAGTGTGTTCTGGATAGCACATTCCAGTTCAATCGGTTTCTCCAACATTATGGAGTTGGATAATTTCGATAAATCTGAGATTACATGAGCAACAGCTCCGCTATCTAACATTATTCTTTTTGTTAGGGGGACATAATCTGAGTCTGACTCTTGTTTTATGTCTTTAGATGTAATTAAATTTATTAGTTTATTATTGTGTGTGTTTATTTTCGAATCAAGATTCTTATATCTCATCATCATGGACCATTGAACATCGTTTTCCTTTTTATTTTTATTATTATTATTGAGATTATTATTTCGTCCGTATCTTGTGTTTTGTGCAGGACCATCTAATTTATCTTGGGGTTTTATACCCTCTTTATTTGACGGACATACCTTTGCCATATGTCCTTTGCCGTGACACCTAAAGCATACTAGTGAGTTCAAATTTAGCAAAGCATTTTGATTTTGGTTGATGTTATGTTTTATTATCGTATTTATTATTATTATTTTGAGACGTTTCAGATTGTTGGTTATTATTATTATATGTTGTTTTCCCCTAATCTATATTCTGACTGTGATATTGATTTCTATGATTATATCTATTGTAATTTCCTCCGTATTGAAATCTATGATTTTTATTATTATGGTTGAAATTACAGAATTTATTATTATTAGTTTTTGTCTTTTTTTTGTCATATAACCTATCTGATCTTTCAATTAACATGGCGTGGAGTGTTTCATTCGTTTTCTGATCCTGACTTAGTGTATTGAACTCCAGCCTTGTCATGTCATAATCCATATTTAACGATATTAAGAGTTGTTCTATCTCTTCCTGTTTGTCCAGAGGTTTTCCACAGTCTCTTATTATTTGTGCAGATCTCGAAAAAACATCTAAATAACTTCGCATATTACCATCACTATTAAATTTTAATCTTTGGAAGGCTTGTTTCGCATTAATATATGTCACCTGAGTGCAACTTTTATATCTTTTGTCCAAAACTTTTAATATCTCATTTATTGTTTTTAAATCTTTTACACGTTCAATGAGTTCATTATTAAGTCCCTGATAGATTAGTGCTTTTCCCTTCTCTTGATTACAAAAGTATGCCATTCGATTGGCTGGACTGGCATTTCCAGGGTCAGGGTTTAAAAAATTATTTAATTTGAGTCCCAAAAATAGCACTTCGGTTTTAACATCATGCATGATGGGATACAGTCCCTCTGCATAGAGTGTTGAAACCATCGTGGTCCTCCAGGCATCATAATTCCTCCCATCAAAGACTTTTTTAGTATCGAATTGTGACATTGTTTTAATTTTGAAAATGTGAGGAATATGAATCCTACCTCAGAAACACGAGAACTTAAATCTAGAGGGTAACACGGTCTCAACCACATTATAATGCACAACACGGTCTCAACCGCTCCATAGGAAATGCAAATAAAATATTTCAAAGTACAATATATAATAATTATTCAATATTCTAAAATTATTCTTACTAAATTACTTTCTGCCGACCATGAGGTGATCTCTCCGCCATTGTTTCAGATGTATGAGTGTTCGCTTTACCTTGGACTTTATCACCGAAAATGCTCAAATTCAATTTAATTAATACTTGGAATGGTGTTCCAGAATGAAAAAGATTCTGTTAAACACGTTAAAACATAAATTAAATGTCAAGTCAAAATTATTCATCGAAAATTATGAAAGCGATTAATGCTGGAAAGAAAAATAATCTATTAACCTTCAACTATTGAAAGTATATTTTATTGTTTGTGATCATGAAAAAGTTTGTCACCAAAGTTAATGTATATTTATTCAGGTTTTCTATTGTTGGATTCGATGAAGCTCATCCAACAAAGATTTCCTATTTTTGCAATATTCAACCAACAAGATAAAGTCTCAAAGGATAATTGAAACCACTTTTCAAGTTTCGACTTTACTTGGATTTTGGTCAAGAATACACACGAAAATATACTAAATTTTAAGTTTAAGTTATTGAAATTTTGATTTTTTAGTCAATTTTTAGGCAAAATCACACGAAATAATAATTAATTAATTTAAATTTTTAACTTATCTTATATTTTTTCGTTTGCTATAGTAATTTTCTTCGATGTTTTCTCTTTCTATCACACCCAGTTGACACCAAACTTCGATGATTCTACGTAGAAACTTCTGAATTTTCAATTTCTCTTACTATTATTCTCCAGAACACAGCATGAGCAATTACCAACCATTTTCAACTCTGTAAATTGATTTGTCGAATCACAGGATCCTTTTGATCTGCTTCCCCAACTTCTTGACTTAGGCCAATATTCACAAACGTCACTTTAACCTCCCTTCACTTAAACTTCACTTAAAAATGACTTTTGACATAATTTTGTATTTAAGAATGTGGTAACATTTTATTTTTACATTGGAACTCTCATAAGAGATACAATGTTCCCATATTTTTAAGTACAAAATTATGCAAAAAACTTTTTTAAAGTGAAGTTTAAGTGAAGGGAGGTTAAAGTGACGTTTGTGAATATGGGACTTAGACGTTGTGACATCCCAAAATGAAAGTCATATGTTTGTAAAGAATTGGTCTAAAATTAGAAATGATAAGAAAGGTTAAAATTTTGAAGAGACAGCCCAAGATTGCAGATCGCAAAAAATACTAATATCCTAGATCAGAAGGGGAGAAATGATGTGAAACGAGCTAGCCTACATACTACATAAAACCATGATGTCTTGCCTCATGGTACCTCACACAACTCCCCATAATTTATCATCAAAGTATTCTAATTCAGAAGAAACGATCTTTTTTACATTCCGAGTATTAATTAAATTGAACACCATAGTTACCAATTGTTATAACTAAGTATTTGAAGGTTTTTATCCTTGGTATTGAAGATCCGTCGATAGTGTGATTCTGGATTCCATGGTGAATCGAAGTTATTAATAAAAGATGTCTCGCTGTTTTATCATTCAGGTTTTATAGCGCAATTATTATGAACGATATTAGTAAAAACAAGAAGTAAAATGAATTTCTGAATTAAGAAACACCTTTAATTGTTTTCATATTATTTCATTATTGTCGGTAATGTGATTGAAAAACGTACCTATCACTTAGCGGTAGAAAAACGGAGTGCTTACTGTGTGGTGTGTCGATTCTCGTCACACCACCAGTTTCTTATCTTGTAGATCTAATTTACTTCCATGTTATTGTTGAGGAATATTTCATCGTTGAGTTTCGTTTTTTAATTTATTACACTCTACAATCTGTAATTCTATGTGGTGAGAGTGACCGGACATGGAAAAACGTGGGATTATTTTTAGGAAGTTGAAGATCGATCATCCCAAACGAAACTCAACGTCATGTTTTTAATAAATGACGAATTTTTTATTTATTAAACATTAGATAAGTAGGATAGACTCCACAACGTTTTCGCTGGCACCCAAGAATTTAGCGTTGTTTTCTTTAATTTCGTATTTTATTTTCGATTCATTCAAATTAAAATGTTTAATTTTTCAGGATTTTCACTTTTATTTCATTAAAACAAACTTTGTGTTCACGAATTTTACAACTTTCCTACCACTTTGCATGGAGATATCACACGGCACTAAGCCTTTTGTCACTTTGTGTGAAACACAAAAAAAACAAAATTTTAATTAATTACACGATCAACACATTTTAATTACTTTCACTTCTTTTCCGATCTTATGCTCTGCCTACCATATTGAGGTGAGTTATGATCTTTTGATGCGAAAAAGATAGAAACGAGTTATCATCTTTGAAAAAGATTTATTCACAACATCGGTACAACGACTGACAAGCGGAGAACATTCTCCATCGAGCAGTGGTGGAAAAAGATTATGCTGGCAATCAGTGTCTCCACTTGTGAAAAGATTAAATGTTATAAATGTATCACATAAAGTGTTAGTCAAAGTTTAGGTTATGTGTTCGTGAGGGAGTGAGGGAATCGTATCCCAACAAATTTTTTTAATTCATTCTCAGTAATAAATAGGAAGTACAATTAAATAGTTACATTATCAGTGGGGTATTTCAAACGCCAATGTATGTGATGTGAGGCGTACAGAACGAGGATCGAAAGAACTTGAGACTACTGATATTATGGAGGTTTATTACACGAGTGATTAATACATTACAAACAAAATATGAAATGGCGAAGCAACAGCAATATCGTATCGAGAGTAGTAGGGGAAAGCACTTCGTGGTGAGAGTGTACGTATGACATATATATATATAGTGATCGTGATGATGATGATGAAGAATGAGTGAAGGTGGGATTTCGTATCAACACCCCCCTGAAATTTTACCGATTGAGTTCTTCATCATGTTCAACGCTGAAAGTAAACGAATTATTATTGTTGATACAAAAATTATTAATTACAAAAATATTATATATGTAAAAAAAAATAAAATATTAACATCCCATTATCAACATATTATTATGGTAACTTTTTGTGTTTCGAGAAAGAAATAATTTTGCTATGCTGTGCTTCGAAAATAAATAAAATAATAAAATAAACAAATATGGTAACATGCATAAAATATTCAATGATAATATATAATATATAAAAAATGGTATTGTAAAAAAAAATATTATGATAATATAAAATTGGTAACATGCAAAATATTAATTTATTATAGGTAACGTGTAATTTATTTGTTATATCTTTCGATTAGCAAAAGATCGGAAAAGGAATTCGAAAAAGAAGAAAAAAAAAATTCACGTATACATATTACATTAAAGAAAAAGAAAGAAAGAAAAAAAATATAAAGGTATTTCCGAATACGAGTTCATTGAATTCAAAAGAACGTTACGTTTCGTATTTTATCTTAAACGTGTGACATGAAAAAGATTGTAGAATAATATTCATTGCATCGCTTATTATCTTTCGTGTGTTGCTATTGTATTTGAACTGGCGCTTATAATGTTTTATGATAAAGCAACGTTTTCGATTTATCTTAATTTGTGGTCATGTAATGGGTTTAATCTTTATTGTATTTATTGTTGGAGAGTTTCTTTTCATTACTTCGTGTGGGAATATTACATGTATTTCTCTCACGGTTGTTTGAAAATGTATAGGGTTTTTATTATGCGAATTGTAGGGTTTATTCTTGCTCGATTTTTCTGCTATTTTCTTTGTTAAAATTTTCGAGAGGTCGGGCATTTATCTGTTACAAGTATTTTCTGGTAAATGGTATTGTTAAGTACTAATTTTGCAGTAATTGAAGGTTAACTTTTAAGCATCTATTTTCATGTTACGACCTACATTTTGGACTTGGGACGACTTGTACTTTGAAATGGTAAATTTCGAAACATATTATGACTTTGAAATAAATGAATTATTTTTATATTGTATTATGTATAGATGTTCGTTTCATTTAATATTTTGACAATTATATTTTCGAATTTTGAACGATCCAACAATTTTGTCAAAATATCCGCTAATTGATTATCAGAGCTTACAGTTCTAAAAAATATTATTTTTTCCTCAAATGCCTCTAAAATTGAGTAGCACTTTATCATTAGGGCTCTCGACTTTTTCTGACTACCCCCCGAACATATTTTTTGTGTTGAAATATTATCTTCCATTACATCCACACTTAATTTTTCCCCTAGAATTTTGTAATTCATATATTGTATTACTTTTATGGTATCTAGTGCGTCATAGACTGCAATTATTTTGGCTGCTGTACTTGATGATGCATGAATGGTTTGCTTACCGCAATTCCACTCCATCAAGTCTCCATAAGAAAATACCATAAATCCAGTTATGGACTTCCCTTTTCCCAAATTATTTATATCTATGTTATGTTCATCGACCTGGGGTGCATACGAGGCATCAATATAGGCCTGTATACCATCCCCTTTCGATCTATATATTATATTATAATTTTTCGTAGTATTAATATATCTGAAAATTCTTTTTACATAATTTTTCAGAGTGTTATTAGAATTATTTTGAAAGCGGGATAAAAAATTTACCGGGAACAATATGTCCGGTCTTGTAAGTCTCGCTAAGTATAGTAGTCCACCTATCATTGACCTATATTCTGTGTCATCTATGCCATTTTCAATTTTATCTAATTTTAACCCTGTTTCCATTGGAGTATTCGTATTTTTTAACTCCGAAATTCCAAATTTCTTTAACATTTTGTCTATATGCTTGTATTGGGAAAGTATTATTGTGTTATTTTCTATGTTTCTAGTTATTTCTAAGCCTACAAAAAATCTCGGGTTATTTATTATAGTGATCGTAAAATCTTTTTGTAGCTCCTCATTTATTTTTGTAATTGATGACTGTGAGTTTGATGCAATCAATATGTCATCCACATAAGTTAAAAAATATATTTTTTCATCATTATTAATTATAGTGTATAAACATCTATCACTTTTGGTCTTAGTAAAGCCCATATCCCTTACTTTTGTATCCAACAGGTCATACCATGACTTACTGGATGTCTTTAATCCATAAATAGACTTTTTTAATTCTAACACCTGATTTGTGTTGATATTTACACCTTCAGGTTTCCTTACAAAAATGGGTTTAATAATTGGTGAATTTAGGTACGCAGTTTTCACATCATACTGCACCATAATTAATTTTTCTTTATTTATTATAGATAGCAATGATCTTATCGTTTCTACTGATGCCACCGGGCCATGGGTTTCAGCAATATTATATTCGGTTCTATCCTTAAAACCTCTTGCTACAAGTCTTGCCTTTGGTTTTGGATTCCCAAATTCATCAAATTTAATTGTGAAAATCCATCTTGTGTCTATAAGTTTTTGGCGATCGTAGTCGACTATTTCCCACACATTCATATCATCGAGAGAATTAAATTCATCATTTATGGCCCTTATCCAATCATCTCTAAAAGGGTTCAATTCTATTTCAGAATAATTTTTCGGAATATTATCCTCTATATATATTTTATTATACCTTACATTTACATTCATGACTATAGGGTTAATTATCCCCAAATCATACTCGTAATCTGATGACTATCATTAATGGTTTATTATTTATTAATAATGATTTAATATTTTGGGTTTCGTCTACCTTAACATCACATGAGATATACGATTTTGTATTATAGGGGTCTTTAAGACAGTATCCCGTATTTGTATAACCCATCATTATACTTTTTTCTGCTCTGTGTGCTAACTTCGGGTCGATTTTGTTTTTCAGTTTTGCTTTGGCTTTTGTGGCATTTTGTTTTCTGACTTCTACAGGAATATGTCTGTAAGTCAATGCTCCAAAGACTTTAAGGTTTTTAAGATTTGGTTTTATCCCATAAAATAGTTCGTAGGGTGTTTTATAACCCTCATTTGCCTTTGTGGGCGATCTATTAATTAAATATGCAGCTGTTACCACAGCATAGGACCAATACTTTATATCAAGGTTGGCATCAATTAACATGGCCCGTACTCTCCTCATTAAAGTTTGATTTTTCCTCTCGGCAACACCATTTAATTCTGGAGAATACGGCACCACATAATCCATTGCTATGCCAACCTCATTGCAATAATTTAATATTTTTATATCAGTATATTCCTTGACATTATCACACCTAATAGTCCCTATGGGATATTCTGGAAATTTATTTCTCATAGATACTATAATATTTTTAAATTCATTTGTGACTTGACTTTTGCTAACTATGGGCATGACAAACGTATACTTCGAAAAGTGATCTATAAAGGTTAAGATATATTTCTGATTTGCCACTGAGGGCGTAAACGGACCCATAATATCTGAGGATGCCATTTCCAGTTTTCGAGTTGGCTTAGTTCTAACACCATTATGACCCAATCTCGAATTATTTGCGATACAGCATATTTGACAATTCAAAAAATCCTCATCCCTAAAATTTATATTGTCGGGAATGCCAACCGCTAGAGTCTTCAACTTTTGCAGATATCTGGCATTTAAATGTCCTAGTTTCCTATGTATTGTTAATTTTTTATTAATATTATTTATTTGTGAGTTATGGGGTGTTCCCTCAATTTCATTATTATCATCTCTTATTTCTTCTTCCTCATTCCCCTCAGGTGATTCATTATTATTGTCATCTTCCTGAATTTCTAACTCTACGGTAAAATCATCCCATTCATCATCTATATTTTCGATATTATAATATATATAAAAGATTCCCTCTACTTTTTTCGCAGTCATTATTATTTCAGCATTTTCAATAAAATATATATTAGCAATATTCTTCTGTTGATCAATATTGATCGTACCTGTTTGTAATTTTTATGGCTGAAATAATATCTAGGTTTAAATCCGGCACATAATGAACATCATTTAACTCTATCAATGATTGAACTTTGTTATAGTTTTCGACTTTGATCACCATTCTCCCTGTATGAGTAGCATATAAAAAAGTATTTTTACCAGCACATTGCAATTTGATTGGAGTTACAAATTTTTTAACATCGACTAATTTTCCCAAGTCGGATGTCAAATGCACCTCCGCAGCTCCATCCAAAATTGCTCTGTGATTTAATATATCATAATTTTTATTTTTATTATCTTTATTATTATTTGTTAATTCGTTCAACAACCACTCATTATTATTTCCGTTGAACTTTTTTACCATACAAGACATCTTCACCTGCTGTTCCGAATTCTCCTTTTTATTAGAGTTCGGTTGAGTTATATTAGCTTTTATGGGATAAGTTCCCTGATTATTATTAGAATTATTATTATTATTATATTCTCGTGGATTATTGTTATTGCAATTTTGCGCTATATGGCCAAATTGCCCACACTTGTAACATTTTGGATTATTATTTTGATAATAATTTCTATTATTACCTCTATAGTTGTTACCTCTATAATTATTACCTCTATAATTCGAGTTACCTCTGTAACCATTTCCTCTATAATTTCCATTACCATTATTCCCATTACTATTCGAATTATTATTCTGGTTCTGGTTTGATTCATTATTATTACCATTACCATTATTGTTATTTCTATTATTATTTGCATAACTATTACGATTATTACCATTTCCTCTAAAATTATTTCCTCTAAAATTATTATATCTTCCCCTATAATTATTCCTATTATAATTATTATTATTATGTTTATAATTATTATTTATTTGGTTATTATTACCATTTTGTTTTTTCAAAGTTTGATCCCTGAATTTTTGGTCAGAGTCTTCTCTTAATATTCTTTTGAAATTATCTAAATTTTTTTTGTTTGAAGGTAAATTTTCATATTGAATCTTCGCAATTGCCTGTTCATAGCATAAGGCTAACTGCAAATTCTCCAATTCCTCCAATTCAGTAACTTCTTTACCGCTATCTCTTACGTCGGTTACTAGTTCATCCCATTTTTTCAAGAAACCTTTCATATTTCCTCCAGGCTGAAATCTAAATTCCATCAATTTTGCTTTCGCCATATTAGCTGTGACGGAAGTTTTCGTACCATAAATATTATCCAGTTTTTTTAACATTAATATCGCTGTATTACAGTCTCTTATCTGTTTTGTTATTTCATTTGACACTCTTTCCAATATAAAGGCTTTTGCATTGTCTTGCATTTTGCAATAACTTATCATATCTTTTTCGGGACGGAAATTTAAATCATCTATATGATCTATATATAATTGTAGGAATTCATGTTCGCCGAAAATATCATAATATCCGGCTCCCCTAATAGCCGAAATGATCATCCTGCGCCAGTCCAAGTAATACTTTCCATTAAACACTTTTCCTAATGGCGCCTGTATAGGTTTAATTTCGTTTTGAGATGCCATATTTTCTTTAATTTTTCGAAAATTTAACACACTTTTTTCTATATTAATAACAGCTATGTATTTTTTACTTTCTATAGATTCTTTTTCAATTTTCTTAATTATATTTTCTTTTTTGCTATTTTCAACTTTATTTCTTTCGATATCCTCCAGTTTTTTTTGTTATTTATTAATTAAAAAATCTATTCATAAATTTTTCTTTTGATTTTTCTGAACTATAAATTCTACTTGAAAAATAATTTACTGAGGATTCTGAAATTTTAATATATTTTAAACTACTAATATTTTCTATTCTTCCGGATATATCCACTACAAAGGACTCCAATATTATTTCTCCTGTGAAATATGTGACGTAGGGTAAATTGTAAGTTTCAATTTTTATGTCTATGACTTTCTCACCTTCAAATTTATTAATTAATTCTTTCAGTTCCTCCTTTTCAATGTTATATTCACCTAATTTTCCTTTGCACAAACTTATTATAGGGGGCATAAAAAATTTTGACTATTATTCAATTTTCCTTTTTATACTCAGTTCAAAAAAAATAGTTACGCAAACATGAAAAATAACCAGCTTCAATGAATATTACCTTTACAAAACACAAAAAAAATGAAAAATATTGTACTTTACTATTTCTGTTGCGCCGACGAATAATTCCAGTTTTCTGCACTCTGCTGTCTACCGTTGTACTGCCTGCTTAAATTTGGTTTGGAGTTGGCCGAAAAGTTGGGTCCTCGATGTGTGGATCTACGATGAGTCCTCGACGACGGGAGCAGGTTTCCTTAGGCTGTTCACTCGATCTCTTTGGCGGTCCTTCTTAGATTTAGCGTTCAATGACTTCCAGGTTCGGCTGTTATTAAGTCGGGAACTTCAGTTTCAAATTTATGATTTAATTTTGAATTTTTCAAAAAATTAAAAATTAATTATATTTCGAGTTTAAACTTCTCGAAAAAAACAAGGTAACTATTTCGTGTATTATTCAACAGAAAACATGAAAAGATTTTCGCGCAACAGTAAATAAATTCAAAAAAAATTATTTCATTAGTTTAGATTTCTAAGTCTCTCCTCATAGTTCTACCGCAGCGATAGCTACCATGATGTGAGGTGTACAGAACGAGGATCGAAAGAACTTGAGACTTCTGATATTATGGAGGTTTATTACACGAGTGATTAATACATTACAAACAAAATATGAAATGGCGAAGCAACAGCAATATCGTATCGAGAGTAGTAGGGGAAAGCACTTCGTGGTGAGAGTGTACGTATGACATATATATATTGTTGAGATTGTTAAAAATGGCTATTAATAACAATGAGGATCTTTCATTTGAGAGATTAATTTTCTAGTTCAATGAAAAACAAACGTTGTTCTCGTCACAAAGGTTTAATGCCCAGTAAACATATAACACGGCCATGATGTCAAAGTAGATAGATAAAGCCTGGGTAGAATACCACAGGTGAAACGAATAACCACAGATACGAAAGAATGAATCGAATTACATTTACCATTCATCACTCGTAGGTAGCGCTAATGTATGAGCGTAGTGAAGAGGTGACTGAACAACACCCCCCTACAGCTCTTTACGTAGAGAATACATTTATTTCTAAATTATGACGTTGCTTAAATTTACAAAAGAAATAAAAATTCGATACAGCCTAAAAATTTTAAAATTGACTAGACATTTAAATACAAAAATAATTACGTTACAAATATATCACAGTTATGTTACCAGAAAATGAAATTATGTCTATAGTTTCAGTTAGACAACAAAACGAACTAATATTAAAACATTTTATCACAGTTGTGTTACCATTAGTCACAAAAATTTTCAATTAACGAGCAATATAAAATTTAAAAATAAATACATGTTACAAAAATAGCAACTTTGATTAATTAAAAAATAAAAAATAAGGCAAAACCAATTCAACAAACGTTTGAATCGTCGAAGTAACACATATATTACAGGCAATCGGAGACCTACTAGAATACATTAAATATCGATCTCAAACGACAATTAGAGAACTGTCACCATTGACGCTTCCAAACTCCGAATACGTTGATTCCCCTGCAGCGAGGGGTACACAAATCATCCCTAACCTGCCAAGGGGCCAAATGGGCGTAGACAAAGCTGCCATCAGCGGCAAACAGTATCTTTTTAATTTAAACGACAACATTAGGGAGAGTCAAACATATCGGGAACAAGGAGCAGTTTCGAGGCGGCTTCAAGATGCTTCCTTCTGTCTAACGCTTTTGTTAGAATGTCTGCCTGCTGTTCGGATGTAGCAACCCGTTTAATCAGAATTTCTTTATTTTGTACAGCATCCAGAATGTCATAACACTTGACCATGAGTGCTTTCATTCTTTTATTTTCCCCTCCTTTTGCGACGTGCTCTGCAGAAATATTATCCTCAAATATATCAATTGGACCTTCTTCGCCGAGCAATAACGAGTGAGCAAGGCGAATTAGCCTCAGGTCGTCGAGTGAGTCATGCAAAGCTATTAGTTCTGCAGCGGTAGAGGATGCTGCCATAAGTCGTTGTTTTCTAACGGCCCAACTAACTAAATCGCCGTTAGCAAAAATTACATAACCAGTTACTGACTTGCCTATTTCAATGTCCACAATGTCACTGTCAGTGTTACTCACATCAGGGGCATATGAAGCATCTACATAAGCTTCCAGATTTTCCTTTTTTGACTGGTAAAATAGACAGTATGATTTAGTATGTGAAATGTATTTTATTATACATCTGACATTCCGCTTATCCGAAGGTGTGGAATTGCCTTGGCGACAACTCAAATAATTCACTGCAAAAGCAATGTCGGGTCTCGTACCTCGAGCCAAGTACAGTAATGCACCAATCATAGATCGAAATTCTCGATCATCTACTCCTTTTTCTTTTTTGTTTATTTTTAGACCAACTTCCATGGGCGTATTTTGCCCATTGGCATTCTCAAGTCCAAATTTTTTAACTATTTTATCAATATAGGCAAATTGAGATAACTTTACCGTTCTATTGGTTTGATCTCTATCGATCTCAAACCCAACAAAACACTTAGGATTATACTCAATTTTCACATCAAAGTTTTTTACAAGACGATCGACAATATCAGTCTTCCAACTACCTTCACTTGTTACAAGCAAAATGTCATCGACATAAACGGCCAGAAAAGCTATTTTTTCATTAAATTTTCCTTTATAATAAAGACAACGATCTATTTTACTTTGGGTGAAGCCCAGTTCTTTTAATTTTTCGCCTAAAAGATTGAACCACGACTTTGATGAGGTCTTTAAACCATATATTGATTTGTTTAATTTCAATATAATATTTTGTGATTCCGGAACATAGCCTTGTGGTAAGGATAGGTACATAGGATGCCAAATTTCACCATTCAGAAATGCTGTTCGCACGTCAAATTGGGTCATTGACCATCCCCCCCTATTGGCCAATGAGATCACCCATCGGATCACCCATTGAGACACAACAGGAGAATATGTCTCATCAATTTGATACTCATGCCTGTCCTTACATCCTCGAGCAACAAGTCTCGCCTTTGCCACATACTCAGCTTTTTCATTCTGTTTCACGGTGTACACCCACTTGGTGTCAATAGTCTTACAACCTTTGGACCTAGGAACTTCTTCCCAAACTTTTAAGTTTGTCATTGCGTTGAATTCATCAACCATAGCTCTCTTCCATACATCTTTGAACGCATTCGACTCAACCTCTGAATATTTTTGAGGCACACAGTCCTCTAGAAATCTTAAGTCTGTGTTTTTCTCTACCCTGCATGCAGCTATCACAGGAATATTCGCACTAAACGACTCCTCAGACGGCTCAGGTAATTTTTCTATTTTATTTTGTTCTATGTCTTTTATATTTTTATTTTCGTCGAACCTAATATCACAACTTATTGACACTTTTTCTGTATCAGGATTAATTGTGAAGTATCCTGTATTTGTATAACCGAGAAGCAGATTTTTTTCGCACCTCTGCATAAATTTTGGGTCCACTCGCGTTTCGCCTTTCTTTTTGGCGCGCACAGCAGATTGGTTACGCACTTCTATCGGAATGTGCTTGTAAGCCAAAGCCCCAAAAGTTTTTAAATTTTTTAAATCCGGTTTACGACCAAAAAACATCTCATGTGGAGTCTTATTATCTGGATTGCTCCTGCATGGTGTTCTATTACTCAAATAGCAAGATGTGGTTGCCGCAAATGACCAATATCGCATCGAGAGCTGCGAGTCAAACAACAATGCACGCGTCTTTTCGCTGATCACGCGATTTTGCCGCTCAGCAAGCCCGTTCAGCTCAGGTGAATATGGCACTACCAAATCAAGCTCAACCCCATGCTCATCGCAAAAATCTCTCATTTTACGATCTGTATACTCACGAGCATTGTCACATCTCAACACTGCGATAGGTGACTCAGGGTATTTATTTTTATTTCTCATAAAAAATTTTTTGAATTCTTCATTTGCCATGCTCTTTTTTTCAATTGGCACAATGATAGTGAAATGGGAAAAATTGTCAATAAATGTTATGATATATCTTTCACCCCTAAATGATTCAACAAATGGTCCCATAATGTCAGTAGATACGATTTCCAGCTTCCTACTGGGTTTTAGACGAATTCCGTGATGGCCTAATCTGTAGGATTTAGCCGACAGACAAATTTCACAATTTCTGAAATCATCGTCTTTAAATACCAAATTTGGAAAACCAGCTGAGCTTTCTCTCAAGTAATTCAAATATTTCGCATTTACATGACCTAATCTACGATGCCACAATTGTTTCATTTGGGTTGTTTTTGACAACTTCACCTGGGAAGTCTGAGATGCCTGACTTGAGATAACAACCTGCTTACTCTCGTCGATCTCTTCTCTTTTTTTATCTTGTTCCGTATTTTCATTTTGTTTTTCATTTTCTTTTGTGTTTTCAATCTGCGGTCCCGGGCGCACGTCGACTCGAGTATCTATATTGCACTCTGGCAAAACTTCCAATTCGACCTCAAAGTCGCTCCAATTCGTCTGTTGACTTTCAAGCTCTCTATTTTCATCTTCCTCATCAGCAAACATAGCTCCACATTCACCTTTTTGTATCACTTCCATCCTCTCAAAATCTAAAACCAGTCCACTGCCATTACTGTACGCCGTAGCTAATTTTTGTTTAGTCTGCCTAACGTAGATATGCGCCTTTTTTCCTGACATAACAACTTTGAACACACCTTTTCGTGTCAAACGTGTTGTCGAAAACAGATTATGTTCTAATTCTTCAGAATAATATACATCTTCCAAGTTAATAATCTCCTGTTGACGCCTATTATTTTCCAACATTACGGCAAGCTGACCTTTATCCTTTTTGGCTGACACAAGTTTCAATGGAGGATTAAGTTTTTGAACATCATACATATTTTCAAGGGAATTTACAAGAAACTGCTGAGTACCGGAATCGAGCAAGAATTTCTCAGTTAATTGAATATAAGGCCTTTCCTCCTCAAACGAACTATTCAAAGAGGAATTACCAGACGAACCAGCAGAATCAGAATCGCTGTCCACTGTTTGGACCATCGCCGCATAATTGATTTTTTCTTTTTCCACTTTTTTTGTGGATTTTTGGTCATTTTTATTTATTTGTGGTTTAGCAGACGGACATTGACTAACATAATGGCCAATACCGCCACAATTAAAACATTTTATTTCTTTTTTGCTTTGTTTAGGTTCTGTTTTGCTTTCATTTTCTTTTTTTCTTTCAAAATTTTGTTTAAATCCCAAATCACTAGACCCATGTCTTTTTTCCTTATCTTGGTTATTACCCCGATTGTAATTATCAAAACGTTTATTAAATTTATTAAAATTATTTCCATTTTGGAAATTATTGGAATTCACATTCCTTTTTTCTTTTTGCTCACTATAGAGCTTATTGTTTCGATCAATCAATAACCGGTGCAAAACCTCGATAGTTCTTTTTTCCAATGGAAAACTACGAAATTCTAATAACGAAATTTCATAATCTGAAGGCATGGCCATACACAAATGTTCAGTCTCGTCAGCCTCAGAAAGAATACTTCCAGAATCACGTAACTCGCGAACTGTCTTCGAAAATAAATCAAGAAATGACCGCATATTCCCCCCTGAGCGAAATCTCATCTCATAGAATCGTCTTTTTGCATTGATATTGTCAATGGGCGTAGTGCCACGATATCTAGAGTCTAATTTTGCAAAAATATCGCCAACGGAAATGGCATCCCTTATTTTCTCAATAATATCAAAACTCATACGATCAAAAACAATCGCTTTCGCTTTTTCCTGTTTTTTAATGTATTCCTTCTGCTCCGACGTTCTTTTTTCTGATTCCACCTTGTATACCGCTAATTCAGTCTTTTTATCATCTAAAATTTCAGCAAAACCTTCACCTCGCAAAAAACACATCACCGTCAGTCTCCAGGCCTCATAATTTTGCCCTTTGAACTTGTTTTTCGGTGTTTCATTTGACATTTTCAATTTTTAATTTCAGAAAAGCGAAACAAAATTCAGCAATCAGAAAACCAATCCTCAGAAACTGTCCTCTGATGCCAATGGATCAAGTACCTCTAAATGTATCTCTCAACGATCTCCTGAATTCAAAATTCAAAAATCAAATTTCAAATTCTCTATTGATAATCGCCAAGTTCAGTGCAACAAATCCAAAAATGATCAAAACGAGCAGGGATCACAAAATTATCTAAATAGCTCATAAGATCGCGAGAAACAATTTTCAATATGATCAATAATCATTAAATAAACGATCAATACCGTTTTCAAATCAAAATTTCAACTTTAAATTTAAAATCCCAAAATGCAAAATTCTATCAGAGCCCAATGACTCGATCTAACTGAATTACAACCCACAATCCAAAATATTCATTCACAAAATGAAATATATGCAAACAAATACATGAACTATTAGTGGAAATGCATAATGTGCGAGAATATTATTGATTCAAATTAAAACTGTTACAAAATTACTTGTTTTCAAGTTCAAACTAGATACCGGATTTAGCAGCTTTTCTTGTCTTTACTTGCTGGTAACGGTTTCAGATTTGAATTTTTTAGCAACAAACTGATGATTTCAAACTGCGAAATTTCAAAGGTTTTTACCTCGGAGGTTTTCGATACCCTTTCTGCGATCCAAATTCACCTGCCAACGTAACCCGATGACCAAATTTGGACTCCTGCAGCTTCACAATCTTTCGTTTTTCAGCTTCGATGATCAGAATCAGCGGACACAAGGACGGCCAAATCCAACCAAACAACAAAAAACGGATGGGAAATGATTAATTATATGAAGTAATGAACATAATAAAACATGATACTTTGCTGTTTGATGAATTTTCTACGTTTTGGCTACCGCCATATTGATTCTTCCAGCAATGATTTGGCAAAAAATTGAATGAACTGGATGGGTGAACAATCACTTTCAGCGGATATGTCGGCCGAAATTCACATTGATTTCCCCAATTTGGCGAACGAATTACATCCCACAAACAGCAAAATGAAACGAATCATACAGAAAAACGAAATTATTAATTACTTACAACATTCTAAATTTTTTGATTCCAATCACTTGAATGAAATACTACGAATGAAAAAACGAATTAATCACTGAAAAAACTTTCCCAAATGCTCTGCTATCATGTTGAGATTGTTAAAAATGGCTATTAATAACAATGAGGATCTTTCATTTGAGAGATTAATTTTCTAGTTCAATGAAAAACAAACGTTGTTCTCGTCACAAAGGTTTAATGCCCAGTAAACATATAACACGGCCATGATGTCAAAGTAGATAGATAAAGCCTGGGTAGAATACCACAGGTGAAACGAATAACCACAGATACGAAAGAATGAATCGAATTACATTTACCATTCATCACTCGTAGGTAGCGCTAATGTATGAGCGTAGTGAAGAGGTGACTGAACTGATGTGAGGCGTACAGAACGAGGATCGAAAGAACTTGAGACTTGTGGTAATTTAGAGGTTTATTGCACGAAAGAATAATACATTATTAACAGAATATGAAATGGCGAAGCAACAGCAATGTACGATCGAAAGTAGTAGGGGAAACACTTCGTGGTGAGAGTGTACGTATGACATATATATATAGTAATCGTAATGATGATGATGAAGAATGAGTGAAGGTGGGATTTCCGTTACAACACCCCCCTGAAATTTTACCAAATAAGTTCTTCATCATGTTCGACCCTGAAAGTAAACGAATTATTATTGTTTATACAAAAAAAATATTAATATGCGTAATAAAGATTTGAAAAAAATAAAAAATATCGACATCGTATTATTTAAATATTATGGTAACTTTGTGTTTCTTTTAAGAAAAATTTTTGCTTTGCTGCGCTTCGAGAACAACAAAATAATGATAAAATAAATAAATATATAAATATATGAAATTGGTAAAATACATGCAATAATAGGTTAGTATGTGATATGAAATAATATTTGGTATCGAAAGAATAAATAAAGATAAAGAAATAAAAAAAATAAAAAAAAAATATTGGTAACATGCAAAAAAAAATTTTCGTATACATTGGTGACTAATACAAAATACATTCAGAAGTGTGCTCAAAAAATATTCTCGAACATTTACGTCTATACAATATATAAGAAGAGAAGAAAGGAAAAAAATAATCACGATGAAATAAATTAACAAAGGTTTATGAGGTACACGATCGTTTATCAGAAACGTTACGTTTAACAGGTATTATCTGTGGTACATGACATGAAAAAGATTATAGAATAATATTCATCGCATTGCTTCTTTATCTTTCGAGTATGCTATTGTGTTTGAACTGGCGCTTACAACGTTTTATATGATAGAGGAACGTTTTCGACTTATCTTAATTTGCGGTCATGTAATGGATTTAATCTCTATTATGTTCATTGTCGAAGAAATTACCTTTCATTACTTCGTGTGGGAATATTACGTGTATTTCTCTCACGGTTGTTCAAAAATGTATAGGGTTTTTATTATTCGAAATGTAGGGTTTTTACTTGCTTGATTTTCTTGCTTTTTTCTTTGTTAATATTTTTGAGAATTGAAGCATTTATCTATTGCAAGTATTTTCTGGTAAATGGTATTGTTGAGTACTAATTTTGCAGTAAATTGAAGGTTAGATTTTAAGCATTTATTTTCATGTTACGACTTATATTTGGACTTGGGACGACTTGTACTTTATGATGATGAATTTTGAAATATATTATGACTTTGGAATAAACGAATTATTTTTATATTATATTATGCATAGATGTTCGTTTCATTTAATATTTTGACAACTATATTTTCGAATTTTGAACGATCTAGTGATTTTGTCAAAATATCCGCCAATTGATTTTCGGAGCTAACAGTTCTAAAAAATATAATTTTTTCCTCAAATGCCTCTAAAATTGAGTAACACTTGATCATTAAGGCCCTCGACTTTTTCTGACTACCTCCGGAACATATTTTTTGTGTCGAAACATTATCTTCCATTATATCTACACTTAATTTTTCACCTATAATTTCATAATTCATATATTGTATTACTTTTATGGTATCTAGTGCGTCATAGACTGCGATTATTTCAGCTGCCGTACTTGATGACGCATGGATGGTTTGCTTACCGCAATTCCACTCGATCAAGTCTCCATATGAAAATACCATAAATCCAGTTATGGATTTGCCTTTTCCCAAATTATTTATATCTATGTTGTGTTCATCGACTTGGGGTGCATACGAGGCATCGATATAGGCCTGTATACCATCTCCCTCCGATTTATATATTATATTATAATTTTTCGTAGTGTTAATATATTTGAAAATTCTTTTTACATAATTTTTTAAGGTGTTATTCGAATTATTTTGAAAGCGAGACAAAAAGTTTACGGGGAATAATATGTCCGGTCTTGTTAGTCTTGCTAAATATAGCAATCCACCTATCATTGACCTATATTCTGTGTCATCTATACCATTTTCAACTTTGTCTAATTTTAATCCTGTTTCCATTGGAGTATTCGTGTTTTTTAGTTCAGAAACTCCAAATTTCTTTAACATTTTATCTATATGCTTGTATTGGGAAAGTATTATTGTATTTTGTTCTATATTTCTATTTATTTCTAGTCCCACAAAAAATCTCGGGTTATTAATTATAGTAATTGTGAAGTCTTTTTGTAGCTCCTCATTTATTTTCGTAATTGATGACTGTGAGTTTGATGCAATCAATATGTCATCTACATAAGTTAGGAAATATATTTTTTCATTATTATTAATTATAGTATACAAACATCTATCACTTTTGGTCTTGGTAAAGCCCATATCCCTTACCTTTGTGTCTAATAGATCGTACCATGATTTACTGGATGTCTTTAATCCATAAATAGACTTTCTTAATTCTAACACTTGATTGGTGTTGATATTTACACCTTCAGGTTTTCGTACAAAAATAGGTTTAATAATTGGTGAATTTAGGTACGCAGTTTTTACATCATACTGCACCATAATTAATTTTTCTTTATTTATTATAGATAGTAATGATCTTATTGTCCCTACTGATGCTACGGGGCCATGGGTTTCCGCAATATTATACTCGGTTCTATCCTTAAAACCTCTTGCTACAAGTCTTGCCTTTGGTTTTGGATTCCCAAATTCATCAAATTTAATTGTGAAAATCCATCTTGTATCTATGAGTTTTTGGCGATCATAGTCAACTATTTCCCACACATTCATATCATCGAGAGAATTAAATTCATCATTTATTGCTCTTATCCAATCATCTCTAAAAGGGTTTGATTCTATTTCAGAATAATTCCTTGGAATATTATCCTCCATGTATATTTTATTATATCTTATATTTATGTTCATGACTACAGGGTTAGTTATCCCCAAATCGTATTCGTAATCTGATGATTTTATCATTAATGGTTTATTATTTATTAATAATGATTTAATATTTTGAGCTTCATCCACTTTAACATCACATGAGATGTATGATTTTGTATTATAGGGATCTTTAAGGCAGTATCCCGTATTTGTATAACCCATCATTATACTTTTTTCAGCTCTATGTGCTAGCTTCGGGTCAATTTTGTTTTTTAGCTTTGCTTTGGCTTTTGTGGCGTTTTGTTTTCTGACTTCTACAGGGATATGTCTGTAAGTCAATGCTCCAAAGACTTTAAGATTTTTAAGATTTGGTTTTATCCCATAGAACAGTTCATAGGGTGTTTTATATCCTTCATTTGCTTTTGTGGGGGATCTATTTATTAAATATGCCGCTGTTACTACAGCGTAGGACCAATATTTTATGTCTAGGTTAGCATCTATAAGCATGGCCCGTACTCTCCTCATTAAAGTCTGATTTTGCCTTTCGGCAACACCATTTAATTCCGGAGAATATGGCACCACATAATCTATTGTTATGCCAACCTCATTACAATAATTTAATATTTTAATATCAGTATATTCCTTGGCATTATCACACCTAATAGTCCCAATGGGATGTTCAGGAAATTTATTTTTCATAGATACTATAATATTTTTAAATTCATTTGTTACTTGACTTTTGCTAACAATGGGCATTACAAACGTATATTTTGAGAAATGATCTATAAAAGTTAATATATATTTTTGATTTGCTACTGAGGGCGTAAATGGACCCATAATATCCGATGATGTCACTTCCAATTTTCGAGTTGGTTTAGTTCTAATACCATTATGTCCCAACCTCGTATTATTTGCTAAACAACATATTTGGCAATTTAAAAAATCCTCATCCCTAAAATTTATATTATCGGGAATGCCTACTGCCAAATTTTTAAGTTTTTGTAGATATCTGGCATTCAAATGCCCTAATCTCCTATGTATGATTAATTTTTTATTAATATTATTATTTATTTGTTGATTTTGAGATATTTCCTCAATTTCATTATTGTCTTCTTTTATTTTTTCCTTCTCACCCCCCTCAGATGATTCCTTATTTTCGTCATCTTCCTGAATTTCTAATTCCACAGTGAAATCATCCCATTCATCATCTATATTTTGAGTGACGGGTGCACATATTATATTATTATCATTATTATCTATATTATTATTATAGTTTTTATTTTTATTTTCGATATTATAATATATATAAAAAATTCCCTCTTCTTTTTTTGCTGTTATTATTATTTCAGCATTTTCAATAAAATATATATTAGCTATATCCTTTTGTTGATCGATATTGATCATACCAGTGTTCGTAATTTTTATGGCTGAAATGATATCTAAATTTAGATCCGGCACATAATGAACATCATTTAACTCTATCAATGATTGAATTTTGCTGGAATTCTCGACTTTGATCACCATTCTCCCCGTATGGGTAGCATATAAAAAAGTATTTTTACCTGCACATTGCAATTTGACTGGAGTCACAAATTTTTTAACATCTACTAATTTATTTAAGTCGGATGTCAAATGTACTTCTGCAGCTCCATCCAATATTGCTCTGTGATTTAATATATCGTATTTTTCATTATTATTTTGTTTATTATTATTGGTCAATTGATTCAACAACCATTCATTATTGTTTTTGTTGAATTTTTTAACCATACAAGACATTTTTACTTGTTGTTCCGAACTCTCTTTTTTATTAATATTGTTTTGAGATGTATTCGTTTTTGGGGGATAATTTCCTTGATTATTATTAGAATTATTATTATTATTATTTTCTATTGGATTATTATTACCACATTTCTGCGCTATATGGCCAAATTGCCCACATCTGTAACATTTCGGACTATTCTGGTAATAATTTCTATTATTACCTCTATAATTATTGCCTCTGTAATTATTACCTCTATAACCATTTCCTCTATAATTTCCATTACCACCATTGCCATTACTATTCGAACTATTATTTTGATTTTGATTTGGTTCATTATTGATACCATTACCATTATTATTAAAATTACCATTATTATTAAAATTGTTTCGATTACCATTAGTGTAACCATTACGACCATTTCCGTTTCCTCTATAATTATTTCTATCTCTATAATTATTATATCTTCCCCTGTAATTATTCCTATTGTAGTTATTATTATTATTTTTATAATTATTATTAACTTGACTATTATTACCATTTCGTTTTTTCAAAGTTTGATCCCTGAATTTCTGATCAGAGTCTTCCCTTAATATTCTTTTAAAATTGTCTAAATTTTTTTCATTCGAAGGTAAGTTTTCGTATTGAATTTTTGCAATTGCTTGTTCATAACATAAGGCCAATTGCAAATTTTCCAGTTCCTCTGATTCCGTAACTTCTTTACCACTATCTCTTACGTCAGTTACTAACTCTTCCCATTTTTTTAAGAATCCCTTCATATTTCCTCCAGGTTGAAATCTGAATTCCGTCCATTTTGCTTTTGCTATATTAGCAGTGACAGAAGTTTTTGTGCCATAAATATTATCTAATTTTTTTAGCATAAGAATTGCTGTATTGCAATCTCGTATTTGTTTTGTTATTTCATTAGATACTCTCTCTAAAACAAACGCTTTGGCGTTATCTTGCATTTTGCAGTAATTTATCATATTTTTATCTGGTCGAAAATTTAAATCATCAATATTATTTATATATGGCTGTAAAAATTCATGTTCCCCAAAGATGTCATAATATCCCGCACCTCGGATGGCAGATATAATCATTCTTCGCCAATCTAAATAGTATTTCCCATTAAAAACTTTTCCGAGTGGGGCTTGGATGGGTTTAATTTCGTTCGGGGATGCCATTTCTTCTTCTATTTTATCAAAACCTAACAAATTATTTTCTTTATTACAAATAGGTGTGTATTTTTTATTTTCAATTAATTCTTTTTCTAATTTTTCTATCAAACTTTTTTCCTCACGATTTTCTATTTTATCCAGTTTTTTTTAATTTATTCAATTAAAAAATCTATTCATGAATTTTTCTTTTGATTTTTCTGAACTATAAATTCTATTTGAGAAATAGTTTACTGAGGATTCTGCAATTTTAATATATTTTAGGCTACTAATATTTTCTATTCTTCCTGATATATCCACTACAAAGGACTCTAATACTATTTCTCCTGTAAAATATGTGACGTAGGGTAAATCGTAAGTTTCAATTTTTATATCTATAACTCTTTCACCTTTAAATTTATTAATTAATTCTTTCAATTCTTCCTCTTTAATATTATATTCACCCAATTTTCCTTCGCACAGACTTATTATCGGGGGCATAAAAAAAAAAATTTAAATATTATTCAACTCAGTTCAAGAACACAATTATGCAAACACGAAAAATAACCAGCTTCAATAAATATTACCTTTACAAAAAATGAAAAAAAATATTTTACTTTACTTCCTCTGTTGCGCTGACGAATAATCCCAGTTTTCTGTTCTCTGCTGTTTACCGTTGTACTAACTGCTTAAATTTGGTTTGGAGTTGTCCGAAAAATTGGGTCCTCGATTTTGTGGATCTGCGATGAGTCCTCGACGACGGGAGCAGGTTTCCTTGGGCTGTTCACTCGATCTTTTTGGCGGTCCTTCTTGGTTTTAGCGTTCGATGACTTCCAGGTTCGGCCGTTATTAAGTTGGGAACTTCAGCTTCAAATTTATGATTTTATTTTTTGAATTTTTCAAAAAATTAAAAATAATTAAACTTCGAGTTTAAATTTCTCGAGAAGAAAAAACAATTAATTCTTCATGTATTACACAACAGAAAACATAGAAAGATTTTTGGGCAACAGTAAATAAATTTAAAAGATTATTTCATTCGTTTAAATTTCTAAGTCTCTCCTCATAGTTCTACCGCAGCGATGGCTACCATGATGTGAGGCGTACAGAACGAGGATCGAAAGAACTTGAGACTTGTGGTAATTTAGAGGTTTATTGCACGAAAGAATAATACATTATTAACAGAATATGAAATGGCGAAGCAACAGCAATGTACGATCGAAAGTAGTAGGGGAAACACTTCGTGGTGAGAGTGTACGTATGACATATATATATAGTAATCGTAATGATGATGATGAAGAATGAGTGAAGGTGGGATTTCCGTTACAACATGAACAACATATATAGTGATCGTGATGATGATGATGAAGAATGAGTGAAGGTGGGATTTCGTATCAACAGTATGTAAAGAAATGCACATGGCTTAATAAGTCAGCGCTGTCTATCGGCCTACACCTAACTCTATAGAAAACTGGCTTCGTGTCACCTCCATCATATATATATCCTCGAAGGATATAATATATACTCCAAGATTGAAGCTCTCGTTAACCAAATAATCTTACAGTTATACTGAAAAAATGAGCCAGCTTGCTTGAGACATTGTCGTGGAACTGAGTCACGTACATTTTCATAGTTTCATACAATATGCCGACGTTGAACGTGAAAAAGAAGTCCTTACTTTCAGCCCTGGGTTTTCAGTACAGTTCGTACTTTCGTGTATTACAGAGCCCTTTAAATATTTAAAATGATTAATTTCAATTTTTTTTCAGCTGATGATGAATTCAGTGAACTATGCTTCAGTTTTGGATTGGAACTTGATGATGTAGTAAGTTTACTTTTGCGTGATCAATGTTTTGCGGTTAATAGTTACATTTATCCCCACCTTTTGTTTTAGGTGACCGAAGAGGATGAAATCGTGTACAAAATTGATGTTCCGGCCAACAGGTACGATTTATTATGCTTAGAAGGCCTATCAACTGCTTTGTTAATTTTTATGAAGAAGTAAGTATATCGTTTAAAATCTCTAATTTCTTATTTAGAATTTAAAGCAATTTATTTCTTATTATTTATTTTTACAGATGTCCTACGCCTGTGTACAAACTAATAACTGATGCAACGTCATGCATCATTGTCCACAATCGTCATTTTGTAAGTTATTATCTTCGAAAGAAATACAGAGGTTCTTTTTATCTTTTTAAATTTCTTTGTTTCATTTGCAGCACACCAAAGTTGTCCGACCAATAATTGTTGCAGCAGTTCTGCGAAATGTTACTTTAAACAAGGAAAGATACGATAGCTTCATAGATTTACAAGATAAATTGCATCAAAATATCTGTCGTAAGAGAACATTAGTGGCCATTGGAACCCATGATTTAGATACAGTTAAGACTCCAATAATTTATGACGCTTTACCGCCGAGTGAAATAAAATTTCGAGCTCTGAATCAAGATATTGAACATACAGCTCCGGAGTTGATGGAATTATATGCTGTAGGTTTACGATCATTAGGTGATGTATATTTCAATGGATTTTTTCTAAATTTAATTTTCGTTCTTTTGTATTTTAGAATCATGCTCAGCTGAAACAGTATGTTCCTATTATTAGGGATAGTCCTCTGTATCCTGTTGTTCTTGATAGTAATAATGTTGTGCTGTCATTACCGCCTTTAATAAATGGTTATCATTCGAAAATAGGTGTTGATACGAAAAATATTTTTATTGAATGCACTGCTACCGATTTAACTAAAGTAAGTTATTAGTCTGAAAAATACAGATTTTATCGACAACTTAATTTAGAATTCTCGAATTTCAGGCTACAATTGTGTTGGACACCTTGGTGTGTGCTTTTAGTAAATATTGTGCGGACGAATTCAAAATTGAACGTTGTAAAGTAATTTCTGACGACAACACGGAGTGGTACCCATTATTATCGTATCGAATCGAACATCTGAGTTCTAAAAAAGTTAATAAATACCTTGGTTTGAAGTTAGTTTTAACAGAATTTAGGTTGACCTTTCTTTAAAACTACAAGATTTCAATTTTTTTAAATAATAATTGTGTTCTTTTCCAGGTTATCTGATAATGAAATCGTGAATATGTTAAATCGTATGTCATTGAATGCTCAACAAACCGTTGATCAAGGAATTCAAGTAGAGATTCCCCCAACGAGGCACGATATAATTCATGCTTGCGATATTATTGAAGATGTTGCAATTGCGGTTGGTTACAATAATATCGCGAAAGCTTTGCCTGATAGCAGCACTTTAGCTCATCAAGTAAGTGAATTCGTGAATGCTGAGGTATCGTCAATTTAGTTCTTCATTAATCTTAATAATTAATTTTAGTTCTCCCTTAATGGACTAACTGAACAATTGCGACATCACGTTGCTTATTGTGGCTTTTCCGAAGGACTGGCGTTCTCTTTGGTAAGCCATTCATTGATGGAAAAATTCAAATTCGCTTAGATAATGAATTAAAAATTATATTGTTATATTTCTAGTGCTCCAGAGACGATGTTAGTGTGAAACTGAAAAAGGATATTAATACCATACCTGCAGTACATGTCGCTAATCCTAAGACGCTCGAATTTCAAGTTGTTCGAACAACTTTACTTTCAGGTTTATTGAAAACGATTTCATCTAATAAACAAATGCCTTTACCAATTAAAGTATTCGAGATATCTGATGTTGTGCACAAATCAGAAAATGCAGGTTGGTTGGTATACACATTTTTTTAGTTTTTTCCATAATGAGCTGGAATTAGAAATATTACACGTTTCAAAATGCCGCTTTTTTTTCTGCAAACTATCTTCGAAGGTGTCAAAAATTCAAGTTTTCAGAAAGCGATGTCTCTGATTGTGATTATTATATGCTCATGATTCCTTTTGGTACACCTTGTAAATAGGTAATGAAGTACTTCCTAAAAAAACCTATCATGAATAATTATTATTATATGCCAGTATCAGTGATGAAATTTTGTGTTTTATTATCTCTTTTTTTTTCCACCCCCAAACCTCTTCAAATTTTTTGAAAAACGAAAAATTTTAATATTTTTAGGAGTTGGTGCAATTAACGAAAGGCATGTATGTGCCGTGTACTATGGTAAAACTTCTGGTTTCGAAATAATACATGGATTATTAAATAAACTAATGCAACTGCTGAGTGTACCGAAAGATCCAACTGTTGGGTACTGTATTCGACCTGTTGAAGGTATAAATTTTGAACTTACTTCAATCTATCGTTTTATAACTGGTAAATTTTCATGTACTTATTTTCAGATTCGACATTTTTCCCTGAACGATGCGCAGAAATATCACACAAGACAAAACGAATCGGAATTTTGGGAGTACTTCATCCTGAAGTTATCGCTGAATTTGACTTATCGCTACCTTGCTCTTGTCTGGAATTCAGTATCAAATCATTTATATAATGTTCTTTCGAGTTTAAGTTACGTCAACACTGTTTTAAGCTCGGAGAAGAATTTGATGATTGTGAATCAGTGTTATTTGATAAATAATGTGGTATTTGAAAGTAAACGAAGGTAATACACGAAACTATTATTTTTGTTGGCTCAATTTTTCATCGAACTAGCAAAGATTTTATGTTAGACTCGTATATTTTTGAAATGATGGAAGATCACAGCGTAGATTTGTTTTCATTATACAGAAGTAAATGCTCATAAGAGAAAATTGTTTTTTATAAATGTGCTAGATTTTACGTTCTGTTGATGTGTAGATCAGTAACTGGAAATGTTCGGTGGTAGAGAAATGCTGGTATTATTTGTATTTCCATCGCTGGTGACTATTAACCAACTCTGTTTGCCATGAGCTATCGATAAATTCGTAAATTGTTGATCCGTTTTAATGATAGCGCCTGCAAGAATTAGATATGAATTCAGATTATGTATCGTAGATTATTTATAAAACTATTCTAATGTAGCATATTCGATGATAAAGATAAAAGAAAAAAGAAAATCGGGAATTACCGTGTTCCTGAAAGTCGAAAATTGAAGATGGTATAAACAATTAAGAAAAAGATATACTGCTTTGTTTTTTTATGTAGATTTTACTATTTAAGTTATGTAGCTTTGAGTCCGATTATTTGAGAAACCAAAAATTACAAAGTTTCAACTGCAAACCAAAATGCAATAATGGTCCATAATTTTTCCCTGGATTTAAAATTTTAATATCGAATTTTAAAAACGAAAATTCTTGGCTGGAATTTTACTGGAATAAGAATGGATGGACAGTACTTGTCTCATCTACTGAAAATTTCTTTCATAATTTTTTGGACTATTTCCAAACTCAATGAGAGTGAGCGATGCAAAATTACGAGGGCCTTTTGTTTGAAAAATATAAATTTTTTATATCGTATAGCTCCTGAAAAAAAATTGTTGATACTTTACTTAATTATTTTTGTCATTTTTTGCTTTCTCCTGTAAAATAGTTGAAAAACAGAATTTTTTTGCTCTACAAAACTTGTTTCAAAATTCTATGTTTTTCAATTCGTCATTAATTATTTTTTTATTTTTCTTGATAAAGTCACTTCATAGGCATTTGGGAATGCTTTAAAACGGTTCAAACAGTAGCTAAGGAAAATATTATTTTACAGCACTTTCACTTTTTGAATCTAGGAGAATACTTACATAGTGCTTCTGTTATTTTTTCAGATTCACAGTTGTAAATGTTAACTGCCTTAGTTAATCGTACGCTGTTTCGTTGAAAGAGTGCGTCGTTAATTTGCAAGAGATATGGGGTATCATTGATAACGGTGCCTGAAGGGGAAACAAATCGAATTAGATTTCATAAAATAAAATTGATTTTGCTCAAAATGAATTGATACCTTTTGCAGAAACAATTGTAGCATTGTTCATATGAATGGATATCGTCACAGTATTTTCGGCCGCGTCGTTGATAGCATGTATTTTATCATTCGTTTCAAAACTGAAGTTTAAACCAGCTTCTTGAGCGTATAATGGACTATTGATGAGATTATAACTATTTTGTACTTTACCGGATAGTATGCCAAGTAAAACAGGGGTGCTTAAAAATTTCATGTTTCGAATTTCTTGCCCTGCGTACGTAAAATTGTAGAAATATAATCGTTGAAAAATATTTATCAATTTTATGATTGCTAGAGTACTCAATTACCAATGAGGGAGATTATTATGTTTGCCCCCCTCAGTGATTCTCCTGTAACTATTCTTGAAACAACTCTACCCAAAAGTTCAGTTAGTTTTATCCAAGCTGCATTTTCAGTGCGACGACTAGCAAGTAACGCTGGAGCATTTAAGACTCCGGTAATCGGAAATGTGGAACAAGTGTCGTTCAAGGATACAAATTGTTCTGCCACTTCCACTGCAACCTGTGAAAAATTATTGGAGAATGTTTTTTATAACTAAAATTAGATGGTTCATGGAGTTTTAACACTATATATTTAGTTGTCGACTCACTCGAACTTGAGCTTCTTTGGTGGAGGCACCAAGATGTGGCGTGGCTATGACTTTGGAATGGGACAACAATTTTTTGAGATTTGCGCTCGTTGGTGGTTCTTCGCTGAATACATCAAGAGCAGCACCAGCGCATATTCCAGACTGAAATATTAAACTATTAGGTCTTTTTTTTGAAAATTGAGTTCACTGAATTTTACCCTCAAGTACACTATTATCTGATCGGTTTAGCAGTTTATTCGGATTTTCCTCTGAGGTCGAATTTTCATTTAAAATTTTTCTTTGCTAATGAAAAGAGTTTGCATTTATCACTTTGATTGTCTTTCATGACTGAACAAATTTTAAGGTTCCACGTACTTACATGCTATTTTTCTATGTCTTCGTTGATGAAACCGTAATTTTTTTTATCTTTCGAGGTTTTGTTACTTTCTCAATTTTTGTGGTAAATATTCAAATATTTCATTTACACTATTCGTGGTTCAATGAGTTCATGAAATTTTCATGTTGGTTTTTGTATTTTCTTTTTTTAAGTAGGGCTGAAAATCTTTAAAATGGGGATGAGATGTTTTTTTATATCTATTATTTGTATTCCACTCGGAGACTATCCAACTTCGAAATTTTTGAATTGAGCGGCGTATAAATGCCAAAATGTGTGAGTGATTGGTCGAACAAACTTGTAAAAGTGCAGATGAATTGAGGCGAAGTTTTCGACTATTTGAGATTAAGGTGTAAAAGTAATTTAACGAATTTAATGTGACTTACAGCCACAAAGTATAATTAAATTTCAATCATTTGATTCTGGCAGGAATTCGAAGCCGTTGTAGGTTTATAATTTTTTGTGAAAGTGTCAATTTTCACTTGCCAACTAGTGTTCTTGACAAATTTTCAGAATTTTAACTAATTGGTTTATGAAATTGTTTCATGCGCAGAAATTATTGAATGAATAATTGAGAACTGGTGGAGTGAACGTTTGATTTTTTTTTTAAACTTAAAAATGAATGCGTTCTTTTCTTTCGTCCGTATTCTCGTTAGAGAATTCATTAACCTGATAAGATGTAGATATTATGCTCTCATATCGTTGCTCCTCTTGTACCGTCCACACATAATTTAAGGTTCATCATAGATTAAAAAATGAATAAGTAACTTACACTCGAAAAAATTGTTATATAACGTAAGCAGACGCTACGTTTTCCCTAGTCATTTTAACGATAACCGTTCACTAAAATTTTTCGCGGAATATTCCGCTAATTTAAATTCCATGTGGGTATTAAATCTGGAAAGAAAAATTACCTCTAGTGCTTCCAATAAATCCTCCTCGTTAATTATACCGCCTCGAGCTGCATTTATAATCCTCACTCCCGGCTTACATTTTTGGAATACTGATTTGTTTATCAGATCTGAAAGTTATAATGCTTCAAAAGTTAGGGCTGTACACCTAATTAGATGGAATACGTGAATCCAATTTCTGTTCTGGATAAAAATAAAAATACTCTGCCTTACTTTTCGTTTGCGGTATTAAAGGCGTGTGCACAGTAATGTAATCAGCGATCGGCCAGATATCGACGAGCTTCAACCGGTTGATTGACAAGGCTCTGGCGTCTTCATCGGTCATACATGGGTCGAAACCAATAATCTGCAAAAATAAAATATAGGAATGAATGAATGCGATCAGCCGATCATGTAGTACAGGAATCACGTGACCAGTTAATAATCTCTATGAGCGTATAATATCTTTAAAATTTTTATCAATATCGATTTTAAGGTATAACTGGGTAAGCGTGAGAAATTGGTTTTTGATCCCAAATTGACATATCTCTCTTGAAGTTAGATTTCTTAATAGATAATATTTAATTTTTTCAAATGTTTTTTGAATAACTTTTAATTGAGTCAAAAATCCGTTTCAAAATATTTGTTTTTTCTGAAGAAAAACAAGTTTTTAAATTTTTAAATCAATAATTTTTCTCAAAAAAAATTGTTGCAAATTATACGGAATGACGGTATATGGTAGACTAGGTATATACATATAATACGTAGGTAGAGATAGGTACTGAAGATAAAAAATTCAAATTTTTTAGTGATTTTCTCTCTATAATTATAAATGTGGAAAATAACAATCAAAAGTTTTCACAAATGGAACTGCCAATTTTTCTGCCAACTATTTGTAGCATTCTGATTGAAACGAAAGTTGAAATTTCAATAATTCTCATGAAAAAACAAGTTTTTATTAGCCATGAAAATTTCTTTAACCTTTTGTTATTAAACCTATGTTTCTTTTGGGTTGAAGTAGGAAAACTATCTCATATCGCTTCTAATCGAAGCTCCATCCGCGGGCAAACCGTAATATTTTTTTTCGGCTGTAGCCTGCTTCAGAATGTGATGCATTCCTCAATTTTAATTTCGTGAATAAATCGGATGTTTTATTGTGAGTATTATACCTGCATTCCAAAGCCTTTCATACGAATTGCAACTTCTTTTCCAATTTTGCCTAATCCAATGATTGCTAAGGTTTTTCCATTCAGTTCGGAGCCTCCGGAAAATGCTTTCCTTTCCCATCTCAACTCCTTCATGGACTGGCAGGCAGGTGGTACATTCCTACAAAAAACCAAAAATTTTTCATTTTTACCATAATATATTGTAGGCGAGTTTCGAGGACAGTGAAAATAATAGGTATAATTATAGAGGAAGATTTAACAGTAACTATCGGGGAAGAAATAATTATAGAAACCCTAGTAATTATAATAATTTTAGAAATGGAAATAGGAACAGTTTCAATAATAATGGTCAAAATGGAAATAATAATAGTAATTCAGCAGAACAAAGCCATAATAATAATACGAATGGTAATGGTAATAGTAATAACGGTGGTAACTATAGGGGAAATAATTACAGGGGAAACTCTAATTATAGAGGAAATAATTACAGAGGGAATAACAGAAACAATAACCAAAATAATCCCAAATGCTATAAGTGTGACCAATTTGGACACATAGCCCAAAATTGCATGAATAACAATAATCAAGGTAATAATAGCAATGGTAATACTAATAATAATAACCAAGGAAATTACCCACCGAAGGCAAACTTAAATCCATCTAATAATAATAAAAAAGATAGTTCTGAGCAGCAAGTGAAAATGTCTTGCATGGTAAAAAAATGTAATAATAATGGTGAGTGGTTGTTAAACGAATTAATAAATAATAATAAAAATAATAATGATGGAGATTACGAAACATTAAATAATAGGGCAATTCTTGATGGAGCCGCAGAAGTTCACTTAACTTCCGATCTTAACAAATTATCAAATATAAAAAAATTTGTAACACCAATAAAATTACAATGCGCAGGAAGAAATACATTTTTATATGCAACACACACAGGAAAAATGGTGATCAGAGTCGAAAATTCCAACAGAGTCCAATCATTAATTGAATTAAAAGACGTCCATTATGTACCAGACCTGAATTTAGACATCATTTCAGCAATTAAAATAACGAATACGGGGGTAATAAACATAGACCAACAAAAAGAAATTGCCAACATTTATTTCATTGAAACTGCAGAAATTATAATAACTGCAAGAAAAGAAGAGGGAATATTCTACGTATACTATAATGTAGAAAATAAAAAAATAATTAACAATGAGGAGACTGAAAAAAATATAATATGTGCCCCAGTTACCCAAGATACAAATGATGAATGGGATGACTTTACAGTAGAACTGGAAATAGTTGAAGAAAATAATACTGAATCATCTCAGGGGGGTGAAGATTACGAAATACTCATAGATCCTAAAAATAATAATGATAATAATAATAAATCCCAAATCAATAATAATAATACTAATAAAAAATTAATAATACATAGAAGGTTGGGACATTTAAATGGTAGATATCTACAAAAATTAAAAAATTTAGCAATAGGGATACCCGAAAACATCAATTTTAGAGGTGAAGATTTTGTAAACTGTCAAATATGTTGTATAGCCAATAATTCAAAGCTGGGCCACACAGGGATAAGAACTAAACCCACTAGGAAACTCGAAATAACTTCGTCTGACATCATGGGCCCGTTTACACCTTCAATAGCCAATCAAAAATACATCCTAACATTCATAGACCACTTTTCGAAATATACATTTGTCATGCCTATAGCTAGTAAAAGCCAGGTGACAAATGAATTCAAAAATATTATAGTATCCATGAAAAACAAATTTCCAGAATACCCCATAGGAACTATTAGGTGCGACAATGCAAAAGAATATACGGATAATAAAATAACAAATTACTGCAATGAGGTTGGCATAACAATAGATTATGTGGTACCATATTCTCCAGAATTAAATGGTATTGCCGAAAGGCAAAATCAAACTTTAATGAGGAGAGTACGGGCCATGTTAATTGATGCCAATCTTGACATAAAATATTGGTCTTATGCTGTTGTTACTGCAGCCTATTTAATTAACAGATCCCCAACCAAAGCTAATGAAGAATTTAAAACACCATACGAGTTATTTTATGGTAAAAAACCAAATTTAAAAAATTTAAAAGTTTTCGGTGCATTAGCTTATAGGCACATACCCATAGAAGTCAGAAAACAGAATGCAACAAAAGCAAAATCAAAATTAAAAGAAAAAATAGACCCAAAATTGGCACACAGGGCGGAAAAAAACATAATGATAGGTTATACGAATACAGGGTATTGTCTTGGAGATCCATATAACACGAAGTCGTACATTTCATGTGATGTTAAGGTAGATGAAAGTCAAAATATAAAATCACTATTAACAAATAAAAAACCAATAATTATGAAAGCAATGGATTATGAGTATGATTTAGGAATAATAAACCCAGTAATCTTAAACGTAAATGTAAAATACAACAAAGCATATATAGAAGATAATGTCCCAAAAACTTTTACGGAAATAGAAACAAACCCCTTCAGGGAAGAATGGACAAAGGCAATAAATGACGAATTTAATTCCCTAGATGATTTAAAAGTGTGGGAAATAGTAGACTATGATCGCCAAAAATTAATAGATACCAGATGGATTTTTACGATAAAGTTTGATGAATTCGGAAATCCAAAACCTAAAGCTAGACTTGTAGCACGTGGCTTTAAAGACAGAACAGAATATGGCATTGCTGAAACCCATGGACCTGTAGCATCCATAGGTACCATAAGATTATTACTATCAATCGTCAACAAAGAAAAACTTATAATGGTACAATATGATGTAAAAACAGCCTACCTAAATTCGCCCATCATAAAACCAATTTTTGTTAAAAGACCTGAAGGCATAAATATTAATAGAAACCAAGTGCTCGAATTAAAAAAGTCAATCTATGGTTTAAAAACCTCAAGCAAATCGTGGTACGACTTATTAGACACGAAAGTAAAAGAAATGGGATTTGAAAAAACAAAAAGTGATAGATGCTTATATATTATGAAAAATGAAAATGAAAAAACATATTTTTTGAGTTATGTAGACGACATATTAATAGCATCAAATTCACAATCTGCCATTACGAAAATAAACGAAGAACTTCAAAAAGATTTTACAATCACAATTACGAATAATCCAAAATTTTTTGTAGGTTTAGAAATTGTCAGAGATATACAAAATAACACCATAACAATCTCACAGTATAAACATATAGAGAAAATGATGAAAAAATTCGGAATATCTGAACTCAAAAACACAAATACACCCATGGAAACGGGACTAAAAATTGATAAAATACAAAATGGCAGAGATGACACGGAATATAGATCCATGATAGGGGGACTACTTTATTTAGCGAGACTGACAAGGCCGGACATATTGTTTCCAGTAAACTTTTTTTCCCACTTTCAGAATAATTCAAACGATACTTTAAAAAATTACGTAAAAAGAATATTCAGGTACGTCAACACAACCAAAAATTACAATTTAAAATTTACATCGAAGGGGGATGGAATTCAGGCATATATTGATGCATCTTATGCACCCCAGGTTGACGATAATAATATAGAAATAAATAATCTAAATAAAGGAAAATCAATAACAGGTTTTATGCTATTCGCCTACGGAGACTTAGTGGAGTGGAACTGTTGTAAACAGACTATTCACGCCTCATCGAGTACCGCGGCTGAAATAATTGCAGTTTTTGATACCCTTGATACGATTAAGGTAATGCAATACATGAATTTTGAAATTTTTGGGGAGAAATTAATGGTCGATATTATGGAAGACAATATTTCGACACAAAAAATATGTTCCGGGGGAAGTCAGAGAAAATCGCGAGCCCTAATGATCAAGTGTTATTCAATTTTGGAAGCTTATGAAGACAAAATTATATTTTTTAGAACAGTTACATCAGAGAATCAATTGGCAGATATCCTAACAAAATCATTAGACAGATCAAAATTCGAAAACATAATTGTAAAAATATTAAATGAAACGAATATATACACATAAATACGAAATTAAAGTCAAAATAAATATAAGTCCATAAATTCATTTTCTCCCATTTCAATTACAAGTCGTAAAATGTCCCAAAATAAGTCGTAACACGAAAATATTTGCTGAAATATTAACCTTCAATTATTGTCAAAAAGAATACCCAACAGTACGATTTACTTGAAAATACATGCTTAAAATAAATCGAAGGTTTCTCGAATATTACAACAAAGAAAAAATTTAGAAAATCGAGCAAATAAAAACCCTACAAATCGTATAATAAAAACCCTATACACTTTCCAACAAGCGTGAGAAAAATACACGAAATATTCCCACACGCATGTATGAAAGGAAACTCTTCAACAATAAACACCACAAGAGATAAAAACCCATTACATGACCGCAAATTAAGATAAACCGAAAAACGTTGCCTTATCTAAAACATGTTAAACGCCACTTCGAATACAATACAACGTACGGAAAGATAATATACGATGCAACAAATATTATTCTGCAATCTTGTTCATGTTACTTTTAAGATAAAATACGCAACGTACGCTCGAATTCATTGAACCAGCAAATGGAAAAACCTTTTATCACATTTATTCTATCACCTTCTTTTATTTTTCTTGTTATTCTTTCGTATATATGTTCGTGAATATTTTTTTTCATTTTTGAATTTTTTTTTGTCGACTCGAATTATACGAGCGGAAATATAAATATTAGTCGATACACTTTAATAATTACGCATGTTACCATTTTTTTTAATTTTTTATTTATTTTTTTTATATACATATACCATATAATATTTATATACACGATAGTGTTCATTTATTGCATGCATGTTACCACATCCTATATATTTATTTATTTTATACTAATTTATTTTTATTAATTTTATTTTTGAAGCACAGCGCAATAAATTTTTTAGGAACCAAAGTTACCAAAAATAATAAACAAACAATTTAATATTTTTTTCTTTCGAAATTTTTTATGCATATATTTTTGTACTTGTATTTTTTTTGTATTTAATATTTTTTTTTGAATAATAATTATTGATTCGATTTCAGGAAACACGATGAAGAAATTATTCGGTAAAATTTCAGGGGGGTGTTGATACGAAATCCCACCTCATCTCATTCTTCATCATCATCATATCATTCTATATATATATGTCATACGTACAGTCTAGTCACGAAGTGTTTCCCCTTCTACTTTCGATCGCATATCGCTGTTGCTTCACCATTTACTTTTTCGTTTGTAAAATATATTTTAGTTGCGGAATAAACTTCTTAAAAGTCTAAAGTCTCAAGTTCTTTACCTCACATCACTTTTGTCCCATCTTTTCTTCTTTTCTTCATGGTTCCAAAATTTGTTTTTCAATTAATTAGAAAAAAAAAATGTAGGTACGCAAAAGTTATCAAACCTGGCTAAACATGTGATTAATGAACAGGCGAGTTCGCAAGCACTGACTGAATTACCATTGGGAGCGCTGAAACAATAAAAAACAAATATTTGCATCAATAAAATATTACGTCTGCCGAAAATACAATAAGGGTAGATAATAACGAACAACAGGCGTGATATATCTGAATTGGTTCAATATTGAGTAATGCAATTAAACGTCAACAACAAAATACATTTTATAGTTTTCTATTCAAATTCTGATTACACAACAAACAGCCGGCAAGGAGAACAAAAACGTAAGTTTGTGTGTACGTTTATCGAATAATTTCTTATACTGATCGCATCTTGAATTTTTGTTACGAAAAGAAAAACGATATCAGAAGTCGGAACTACGTACCTACGTCCTACTCGCGGTAAACCATAAATGATTCGTGAGATAAATACGAATCAAAGATAAATAAATGAAACATAAAAAAATAACGATGGCACATCCGTCGAAAACGTGGAATTCGTTAGAAAATATGCTGAGTTTCAAATATGTATTGCAGGTTGCGTTCATTTTAGGTTTTAAGAATTTTGTACCATAATGAAAATTTCAAAA